>JALIZH010030349.1:0-192423 GCA_030522465.1 Rhipicephalus appendiculatus | reverse complement strand
TCGTGTAGGAGGAAGTCGGCGACATCTGTGGCGCAACTTGTTGGAAGAGCTCGGGCGATGGCGTAGCGCGTGGCGTAGTCTGTGGCTACAGCTATCCACCTGTTGCCAGAGGAAGACACGAGAAACGGGCCAAGTAAGTCTAAGCCAACGCGAAAGGACGGCTCTGACGAAATGTCAAGGGGGTTGAAGGCACCCGGCGGGAAGCGTCGATGGTGTTTTGCGGCGCTGACATTTCTCACAGGCCGCAACGTATCTTCTGACGGAGCGTGCAAGCCCTGGCCAAAAGAAGCGTCGACGGATCCGGTGGTAAGTGCGCGATACACCAAGGTGACCTGCCGTTGGAAGGTCATGAAGTTCGTGAAGAACAGCCGAACGGAGGTGTTTCGGAATGACAAGCAGCCGGGCTGATCCGTCTGGATGAAAATTGTGGTGGTAGAGTGTACCATCTTGGATGACGAACGAGTGAAGGGACCGGTCGGAAGATGATGGTTCGAGGCGTTCGATGATAGCACGCAAAGACACATCACGGCGTTGCTCCTCGCCGATGTGGGTCAGTTGGGAAACAGTAAAGACACAAGCGTCAGTGTCAGTGTCAGGGATGGCGCTCGATTCATCGACCGGATAGCGGGATAAGCAGTCTGCGTCCTGATGTAGGCGTCCCGACTGATACGCTACTGTGTAGGTATATTCTTGAAGTCGGAGAGCCCAGCGACCAAGCCGGCCAGTAGGATCCTTTAGGGACGAAATCCAACAGAGCGCATAATGGTCCGTTATTACAGAGAAATGCGTGCCATATAAACATGGGCGGAACTTCAAGACTGCCCAGACAAGAGCAAGGCATTCACGCTATGTAATGGAATAGTTGCGTTCGGCAGCTGTAAGGAGGCGGCTGGCGTAGGCGATAACGCGGTCGTGTCCCTGTTGGCGTTGGGCTAGTACGGCTCCGATCCCGTGACCACTAGCATCTGTTCGGACCTCTGTCGGAGCGGATGGTTCAAAGTGGGCCAATATAGGTGGCGTCGTCAAAAGTGTGACCAGGCGAAAAAAACCGTCAGTTTGAGCGAGACCCCCCGTGAAAGGCACGTCTTTCTTCAGAAGTTCAGTGAGTGGTCGAGCGATTGTTGCAAAAATCTTTCACGAACCTACTGAAGTAGGAACAGACTCCCACAAAACTCCAGACGTCTTTGACGGACTGGGGTACAGGAAAACTCGTGACTGCACGAACTTTCTCTGGGTCCGGCTGCACACCTGAAGCATCGACGAGGTGATCCAAGACTGTGATCTGTCGGCGGCCGAAGTGGCACTTCGACGAGTTCAATTGGAGGCCAGATTTGCGGAAGACGTCAAGAATAGCTCACAAACGCTGAAGGTGGGTCTCAAATGTAGGCGAATATACAAGGACGTCGTCGAGGTAACAAAGGCAGGTTGTCCATTTGAAACCGTGTAGCCGAGAGTCCACATGCGCTCGAACGTGGCTGGGGCGTTGCATAGCCCGAACGGCATAACCTTGAAGTGGTATAGGCCATCGTGGGTTACAAACACAGTCTTTTCTTGGTCTTTCTCATCCATAGCAATCTGCCAATAGCCAGAGCATAGGTCTACTGAAGAAAAGTATCGTGCGCGGTGTAGGCAATCAAGAGCCTCGTGAATTCGGGGCAAAGGGTAAACGTCCTTTTTCGTAATTCGATTCAGATGGCGGTAATCGACTCAGAAGCGCCACGTGTCGTCTTTCTTTTTCACAAGCACGACGGGTGATGCCCAAGGGCTCGATGAGGGTTCAATAATTCCCTTGGCTAGCACCTTGTCGACTTCTTGTTGAATGATTTTCCGCTCGGCGGCAGATACCCGATATGGTCGGCGGTGAATGGGAAGAGAATCACTAGTGTTTATGCGGTGCTTTACAAGGGACGTCTGGCCGAGTGGATGACTGTCGACGTCGAATATGTCGCGGTAGGAAGCGAGAAGGCGGCATAAGGCGGCCGATTGCTCAGGTTTGAGGTCCGGGGCTATCATGGGACGTATGGCCGTGTCGAGGTGCGTGGGATCTTGCGGGCGAGACGGGAGATCTGAGCATACGTCAGCCGCAAAAGTGGTGATCAGGTCGTCTGTTAAGGGGCGCAGCGTGGCAACCGAGATTCCTTGAGGTAGTACTTGCTTCGTGAAGCCGAAATTGGTAACGGGAAGATATAGCCGGTTAGAAAGTACGGTTACGACGTAGTGTGGCACAGTGATATAACGCGCCACGAGGACATCGGGAATAGGCGTGACGACGTAGTCGCCGTCAAGCACGGGTGAAGCTGTGGCCAATTGGACGAATGTTAGGGCTTTAGGTGGTAGACGGAGGAGGTCTGTGGTACAGAGGGTGTTCGGGAGTTCGGGGCGAGTATCTGGAACAAGAGGAAGTTCGAGGCAAAGAGTACCGGCGGAACAGTCGATCAGGGCAGAATGCGTCGAAAGGAAGTCCATCCCGAGAATGAAGTCGTGAGGACAATGGTTGAGCACCGTAAATAAAACGGGAACGTGGCGGCCGGCAATGCTAATACGAGCGGTACACATTCCAGTGACGGCAACAGTTCCACCATCGGCGACGAACACGGCTTTCGTTGTAGCAGGCATGAGTACTTTTTTGAGTCGGCGACAAAGATCGGCACTGATTATGGAACCTGAGCTCCAGTATCAACTAATGTCGTAAAAGAAATACCGTCCACATGCACTTCGATTAAGTTCTTGTTAGTGGATAACGTCAATAGAGGATTTGGGTCAGTCGAGAATGATGCAGCACTACCACCAGGAGCTGCATGATCTAGTTTTCCGTTCGAGAGGACGAGTAGTTGGTCGGCGACGAATAGCGGCGGGGTTGGGGCGACGGGGAACGACGGCGTTGAGATGACGGCGAGCGGGCAGTAGACTGACTGTTAGGTGCTTCAGCCGCATGGTGCACACGACTGGGCGAATACCAACGAGGGTCTGAGTAGGGGCGAGCAGAAGAGGGAAATTGGCTCCAAGATGGCGGCATCCAAGTAGTGCGGCAGTAGCGGGAGACATGACCAACTCGGTGGCAGCGGAAGCAGATCGGTTTGTCGTCTGCTGTTCTCCATTCGCTTGGGTTGCGGGATAGGAGTGGAAAGTATGGGTCATGGCGGGGCGCATTCATTGGCATCGTTCTGGAGTCAGGTCGAGAGACGGAGAAGGCGACAGGAAAGCCTAGATTGGCAATTTCTTGTCGCACAACTGCCTGAATAACTGAGACCGCCGGCTGTGTTTGGACAGTGACATGGTCGAGCGGTAGTGGGTGAAATGCCGCCGGACTTGCTGCTTCAAGCTCGCGTCGAACTATACGCGTGACGTTCTCCTGAAGGGGTGGTGTGGCGCCGAGATCGCTGCAGTTTACGTGGCAGCCGTGTTCGGTAGCCGAGAAAATTGTGGCAGAACCCGGCGGTTTTTGGCAATTTCGAAGCGATGGCATTCTTTAATGATCAGGTCAATGGTCGAGACTTTGGTGTAGACCAGCAAGTTGAAAGCGTCGTCTGCGATGCCCTTAAGTATGTAACCCACCTTGTCACCCTCGGTCATTTGCTAGTCCACTCGCCGGCACAGTGCGAGCACCTCCTGTATGTGCGAGAGATACGACTCGATTGGTGACTGTACATTGGTAGCGAGTTCCTTTCGTGCCGCCATTTGGCGACCGGTTGGGTCCCCGAAGATGTCTCGTAGTCTCTCCTTGAAAGTATCCCAGCTGGTGATCTCGGTCTCGTGGGTGTCGAACCAGCCACGAGGGGTGCCCCCCGAGTAGAAGATGACATTGGCGAGCTTCATGGTAGGATCCCATCGGTGTCTTTGGCTAACTCGCTCATACACATCGAGCCAGTAGTAGACGTCAAGGCCAGCTTGGGCGGAGAATATACCGGGATCGCGGAGGTTGGGCACCGCGACGTACGTTGTCGTGGGCGCCGCAGGTGTTTAGGGAGACGCGTTGTCATTGGAAGCCATTGCCGGGGACTGAACAGTGCGGCCGCTGCGAAGCTTCGTGGCGAGGACGGGAACGTTCCACCTCCATCAAATATGTTACGTGAATGGCGAGTCGGTAGACTGTAATCTGTACACGATGTATTTACAGTAGCGGTTGCAGCGCTGACCTGTTTGTTTGTTTGTTTGTCGCCTACGACCGGTTAAGCTCAGAGCCCGAGCAGAGAGAGATCTTCCTTCTCTTCGTCCGGCGCACACGCGCATGGTTCCAAACGCTGGCAATATGCATGTAGCAATATTATTGCGCGAAGGCACACATGGAAACAAGGCGTATTCACAATGTATTTACACAGCGCCCAAGAGTAAGCCAAGATGGAAGAGAAGGGCGCGCCCCACACCACACAATCCCGTCGTCATCCTTGACGCCTCTCTGGCTGCTTCAGTCTGACATGGTCTTATAACATAACCCCCGGGTGCTGAAGCACCGTCTCCGTGCTTTATATGATGTTGCAGATTGGTAAAGCTAAAGGCGGGGATACATGAATAATGTCTGTAGACAGTGAAGCGAAGCCAGATCAAGATTCGAGCGGGACTATCTCGTAGGTCACGTCTGTCACCTGGTGCATTACGCGGTAGGATCCCGAGTATCGAGGAAGCAGTTTTTCAGAAAGTCCAACCCGCCGAGTCGGAGTCCACACTAGCACAAGAGAACCCGGAGTAAAGGAAACGTGGCGATGATGTGCATCGCAACGCTGCCTCTGGTGGTCTTGCGATGCTAAAATGCGCTGACCAGCGACTTCTCGTGCTTTGCGAGCTCTAGTGATAGCAGCACGGGCGTATTCAGTCGGCGAATCGACGGCTGCAGGAAGGATGGTGTCGAAAGGCAATGTGGGATCACGGCCAAACAAAAGATAGAAAGGTGAAAAAAGTCACAGTTTCACCGCAAGGGTGAAGCAATGAATGCGATAGCAACAAATTGTAATGTTATACGAAGTGAGGCTGGCAGCTAACTCTTTTTGGATCCGATCTCACGCAACTCTAGAAAACGCTGGTTTAAGAGCATGCGGCCGCTCCAGGGAAACACTGCTCACCACATTCTCTTCGCGTTGAGAGCGCAGCACGTAGAAGGGTACACCGGCCCCCCGCTGTCGGCCGCCGAGAAGGGGAGATAACGCGCGCGCCCGCGACGACCGCGCTCGTAAAATCAAAGGTCGCTCGGGAGACCACCTCCCCCCCTCACGTCTTTTCACGCTCACGAACGACGGGCGGGGCCGGTTATATATATACATATATGGGGGGGGTGACGGCGGCGGGCGCCGGCGGCGGCGACGACGCCGACGGCGAAAACCAGCCCAGAGTGTCCATATAATTGCTATCGCAATAAAAACCAGCTGTATCGTGGCGTGAGGAATTATAGGCAAATGTAACAAAGGGCAATGTAAAGTCCCAGTGTTGGTGGTCGGAGGAGACATACATAGAGAGCATATCACTTAAGGTCCGGTTGAATCGTTCAGTCAGTCCATTAGTTTGCGGGTGCTAGGCCGTCGTAAATTTATGTTTCGTCTCACAGGAGCGAAGCAGGTCGTCGATAACTCGGGAAAGGAAATAGCGCCCACAATCTGAGGAGTTGGCATGGGGCGCCATGATGGAGAATGACGTCGTGCAGGAGAATGACATCCTGACGTCGTGGCACAGCTGGTTGGTAGAGCCCGTGTAGTGGCGTACCGGGTGGTGTGATCCGTCGCGACAGCTACCCAGTTGTTCCCAGAAGTAGACGTCCGGGAAGGGGCTAGGAGAAAGGGTCAAAAGGAACATCAAGTGACTGGAGGAGTCCGGCAGGCTCACAGAAGGTTTTTTTCGGCGTTGACACTGGTCGCATGTGGCGACGCAGCGGCGGACGGAGCGATAAAGACTGGGCCAGTAAAATCGACCCTGTATTTGGTCATATGTCCGAGAGAGTCCAAGGTGACCGGAAGTGGGGGCGTCATGGAGCTGGCCGATAACGCTCGCACGTAGGTGGGAAGTTACCACAAGGAGCAGTTTGTGTCCATCTGCGTGAACGTTGTAACGGTACAACGTGCCGTCCTTAAGCACGAACAATCGACTAGACGGGTCAGGCGTCGTAGAATGCAGCTTCTCAATATTGCCACGCGCTAGTGGTGGCAGCGGAAGAGAACGAACAAGTTGATGGCTGCTGTGGCCGAGTAAACGACCGTTCGCTTCGAGTTCCTGTTCGTCGTCTCCTCTCGCGACAGACTGGTGGAGGTGCTGGGTACTGCGACGTCTTATGTCTGCTGGTCCTGGACCAGAAGCAACCAACGCCAGTGCACTAGGGTCTGCTGATATCCATCGCAGCAGCCGCCGCCTTCAAGGTCTACCACCACAGTACGGTCCCCTGGCAAGTTCCGTGAGGACAATGTTTGCCACAGCCGCAACACAAACCGAGCTTGACCCATTCGCTGCCGTACCTTGTGTCATCAACACGCCTCGCACGCCCAACCCATTCCACGGCGATGCCGGTGAGGATGTGGAAGACTGGCTCGACCATTTCGACCGGGTCGCTGCCATCAATGACTGGGACAATCGCCGTAAGTTGAAGAACGTGTACATCTCCCTCGTAGACGCAGCAAGAGTGTGGTACGAGAACCACGAAGCTTCATTCACCAGTTGGCCAGAGTTCCATCGGCAGCTTCGTGAGGCCTTCAGCAACCCCGAACGCAAGGAGAGAGCGGAGCAGGCACTTTCTTCGCGGTTCCAAATGCCGAACGAGAGCGTCGCCATGTTTGTCGAAGACATGTCGCGATTGTTTCGACGTGCTGACCCCCTCATGACGGAGGAAAAGAAAGTACGCCTGTTAATGCGAGGCGTAAAGGAGCAGCTTTTCGCGGGCCTCGTGCGCAACCCTCCTACGACGGTGTCAGAGTTCATACGTGAGGCCACAATCATGGAGCGCATGCTTCGGCAGCGGTTGTCGCAGTATGAGCGCCAGACCGCCATGTCCGCTGCGTGCTCGCTTGTGCATGGGAGTGATGGCAGGGAGTCCCTTACGGAACTCGTACGGCAGATTGTCCGCGAAGAACTGCAGAAATCTCATGCAGCGTCACCTCCGAGTGTCACTGCTCTTACAGACGTCATTCGGAACGAAATAATGCAGTTCGTTCATACCTCACCACCATCGCAAGCCGAACCTCCCACGCTTTCCTACGCGGATGCCCTGCGGGTCTCTACGCCTTCGACGGCGCGTTTTCATCCACCTGCTGGGGCCCCTCGACGTTTTCCAAGCCCAACCCACCGCCCGCCTTTGCAGGCCGACTTTCGTCCTGGCCCGCGGAAGTCCACCGTCTGGCGTGCTCCCGACAATCGTCCTTTGTGCTACCACTGTGGCGAAGCTGGACACGTGTCCCGCGACTGTTACTATCGACGAATAGGCCTACGCGGATTCCATCCGGATGCCCGTTGTCCACGCTACGGTGAGCGGCCGCAAGAAATTGAAGAATACTTGGACAGTAGTCATCTCCCTCCTGCCCCGCAGCGACCACCATCACGGTCGCCATCACCCCGTCGGCCAACATTAACAAACCGCGCCCGACCAGCCTTTGAGACCCCTGGTGTCAGTGGCGCAAGTCCACGCCGGGGAAACTGAGAACAGCGACCTCCGGGGGTGAGGCCGCTGTCACGCGAACCGACAAATACCCTCCTCCGATGCCACCCCCCTCACGACGTACCGTTAAAGCCTCCTTCCAAAACCGCCAACAGAACGTCCGCTGCCATTACCGTTTCCGTCGACTGTTATCAGGTGACTGCACTTGCCGATACGGGAGCTGATTACTCGGTGATGAGTGCTCCACTGGCCACCCATCTACGCAAGGTGCTGACAACGTGGGACGGCCCACAACTGATCACCGCTGGAGGACACCTCGTATCACCGATAGGAAGGTGCACCGCCAGGCTTGAGATTTGTGCGTCGGCTTTCGTGGCGTCATTCCTAGTCCTGCCCAAATGTTCTCGGCCGATCATTTTGGGCATGGATTTACTTCAGGAACATCGAGCAATAATTAATCTCCGTGATTTGTTCGTCACTTTCGCTAACTCTGTTTCGCCAGACCCGGATGTCGAGAACGAACATCGTGGCGTGGCGTTACGCGTGGTCGATGATTGCGTCACGTTACCGCCTCGCAGTAGTATCTTCGTCCTTGTTGAGTGCCCGCAGGGACAGCCAAATACGGGCATCGCCGAAGGTAACCTCACGTTATTGCTTGATCGGGAAGTCGCCATCGCTCGAAGTATCGTTCAGCTCCGAAATGGCCAGACTACGCTTTTAGTTACGAACTTCAGTGGCGAATACAGGCATTTTGCAAAGCGCGCCACCATAGCTTACTTCGAGCCACTGGATGAGTCGGACACCTTCCCTTTGGTTACGACGATCTCGACTGAGGGCAGCTGAGATGCCGACGTGACTAGGCACCTCAACGTCAATCACCAGTTGGAACAACCTAAGCGGGCAAGGCTCCTCGGTCTCCTGTCATTCTTTAGTGACTGTTTTGCCACTACGTCGAAAGTCCGGCAGACCCCTCTAACCAAGCACAGAATCATCACTGAACCCGACATCCAACCAGTGCGCCAACACGCTTACCGCGTGTCGCAGAAAGAACAGGATGCCATTCGTCATCAAGTCAGACAAATGCTCGACGACGACGCAATTCAACCCATCGACAAGTCCTTGGGCGTCACCTGTCGTCTTGGTTAAGAAGAAAGATGGTTCACTACGATTCTGTGTAGACTACCGCAAACTGAACAAGATCACGAAAAAAGACGTATATCCTCTCCCTCGCATCCATGACTCGTTGGATCGCCTACGCCACGACCGCTACTTCTCTTCCATGGATCTCCGTAGCGGATGTTGGCAGATTGAATTAGACGAACGGGACCGAGAAAAAACGGCGTTTATAACACCTGACGGTCTCTACGAATTTAAAGTTCTCCCATTTGGAGTGTGCTCCGCTCCAGCCACATTCCAACGAATGATGGACACAGTTTTGTGTGACCTCAAGTGGCACTCGTGTTTAGTGTATTTAGACGACGTAGTCGTTTTTTCCACGACCTTTGAACAGCACATTGAGCGGCTTGAGGCGGTCCTTCTGGCCATTCGTACCGCCGGCCTGTCTCTGAAGCCGGAAAAATGTCATTTTGGATACGAGGAGCTCAAATTCCTTGGCCATATTGTCAGCAGTAGCGGTGTTCGCCCCGATCCTGAAAAGGCTATGGCAGTTGATTTGTTCCCGATACCCAAGACAAAACATGATGTTCGCCGCTTTCTGGGCCTTTGTGCTTATTACCGTCGTTTTGTGCCAAATTTTTCGAAAATCGCCGGCCCTCTACAACAACTCGTCAAGGACGACGTCGCCTTCGTCTGGGGTCCAGAACAATCCGACGCTTTCCGCAACCTTCAACAACGCCTACAAACGCCGCCGATCCTTGGTCACTTTGACACCGAAGCAGACACAGAAGTACGCACTGATGCGAGTAACCTTGGTCTCGGGGCCATTCTCGTGCAATATCAGGATGGCGTAGAACGCGTCATTGCCTACGCTAGCCGCACGTTGTGATCTGCGGAGAAAAACTACTCGGCGACTGAAAAAAGAATGTCTGGCGGTTGTATGGGCTATTACGAAGTTCAGGCCATACCTTTACGGACGCCCCTTCCGAATCGTCAGTGACCACCACTCTCTCTGCTGGCTGGCGAATCTGAAAGATCCTTCGGGCCGTCTCGCAAGATGGAGCCTTCGGTTACAGGAATTCGATGTAACGATAGTTTACAAGTCTGGCCAGAAACACACCGACGCCGACTGTCTTTCCCGCGCACCCGTCGAGACCGCTGCGGAAGACACGGACGAAGACTTCAGTTGCCTTGCTATACTAGCATCATTAAACGTGGCTGAGCAGCAACGCGAAGACTCAGAACTGCAACCACTGATCGAATACCTTGAGAGACGTCGCCCACAACCCTCACGTCAGTTTGCGCGTGACTTGTCATCTTTCTGTCTACGCAACGACGTCCTCTACAAGCGCAACTTTCATCCAACGAAAACTATTTACCTCCTAGTCGTTCCTGCTGCTCTTCGCGATGACATTTTGCGTGCATGCCACGACGAGCCATCGTCCGGGCATCTTGGCTTTGCGCGTACTCTGGCGAGGATCAAGCAAAAATACTACTGGCGGAAACTTACAAAAACCGTCAGGCAGTACGTCAAGACTTGCACAGCTTGCCAACGCCGCAAAGTCCACCGATGAAACCAGCCGGTCTGCTTCAGCCAGTACGACCCCCCTCAGGCACCTTTTGCAAAGATCGGGATGGATTTACTCGGCCCGTTTCCGAAGTCTAGTGCTGAGAACCGCTGGATTGTTGTCGCCACCGACTACTTGACTAGATACTGCGAAACCCAAGCCGTTCAGCGAGCAACTGCTTCCGATGTGGCTAACTTTTTTCAAGAACATCGTTCTCCGCCACGGCGCCCCCGCTGTCGTCATCACAGATCGTGGTACTGCATTTACGGCACAGTTGCTCCACGATATCCTGCGGCTGAGTGGTACGACACACCGAACAGCCACTGCGTACCACCCGCAGACCAACGGGTTAACCGAACGCCTTAACAAAACGATTGCAGATATGCTTTCGATGTATATCGCCAAGGATCACAGGAATTGGGACGAAATCCTCCCGTACGTCACATTTGCCTACAACACGGCTCTTCAGGAAACCACCGGCTTTGCTCCTTTTAGTTTACGGCCGCGACGTCACCACGATGCTTGACATCATGCTGCAACCAACTCCGCCGGACACGACTACCCCGGGTACAGATATATTTGTCAAGCGTGCCGAAGAAGCCCGGAAGCTTGCGCGCTTACGCATTTTGTCGCGGCAAAATCAAGACGCTCGCCGGTACAACACCCATCACAGAGCTATAACATACGAACCGGGTGACCTAGTGTGGGTTTGGACCCCCATACGTCAGCGAGGGCGCTCAGAAAAATTGTTATGCCGGTACTTTGGACCCTACAGAGTTCTTCATCGCATCGGTGAAGTTAACTACGAAGTTATCCCAGCAGACACATTGCACCGCTCTCGTAGACTACGCTCCTCGGATGTTGTTCACGTCTCCAGGATGAAGCCGTACCATTCGCGTTGATTGCAAGTTACGAACTTTGTGGTGCGGAGCCTGCCTTCAGGACCATTGCGCATTTCTTTCTCGTTTCTTTTATTTCGCGCTTGTGCTTTTCAACCGGCACAAAGATTTTTGGCTAAGCTTTCACTGTTATGTGAGCCGCGGCATCCATACGATGCCTCTTCTTTTTTTTTCTCCTTTTTTTTTCGTGGGGAGAGGGTAATGCCACGCGCTAGTGGTGGCAGCGGAAGAGAACGAAGAAGTTGATGGCTGCTGTGGCCGAGTAAACGACCGTTCGCTTCGAGTTCCTGTTCGTCGTTTCCTCTCGCGACAATATTGTGACGTAAGACGAGATCTCGCCGCTGTTCGTCACGGATGTTGCTCAAAGCGGAGAGAGAGAGCACACATGGTGGTGCTTCATCCAAAGCCTCAGGTGGCTCCACTGGATTCCGGGACAAGCAGTCAGCGTCATGGTGTAACCGGCCAGATTTGAAAGACACCGAGTAGTTATATCCTTGGAGCCGTAGTGCCCATCGACCAAGACGCCCAGTGGGATCCTTCAAAGACGAGAGCCAGCAGAGGGCGTGGTGATCGGTTGTGTCGGTGAAATGTCGACCAAGGAAATAGGGCCGAAATTTTCCTACCACCCAAACGGGAGCAAGGCATTCTCTTTCGGTGATTGAGTAGTTCCGTTCGGCTGCTGATAGGAGACGGCTGGCATAGGCGATTACGCGGGCGCACCCGGTTTGATGCTGGACCTAGAGCTGTGCGCCGGTCGCAAAATCGCCGGCGGCGGCGCGCCGGTGTTTCCACCTTCGGCGGCGGCGTCACACCGGCGCGGCGTTCATCGAACCGGCGGCGGCGCGGCGCGCGGGGGGGGGGAGGGGTAGAGTCGATATTCAAGACTTGGCGGGGTGAGAAATTTGTTTCTTGAAAAAAATTTACACCATCTTCCCAAAGGGAACCCTGATGGAATGCGAAGCAGCAGCGTTGCGCATGGGAGCGGTGAAGAGGGTGAAGCGAGAGAGAGGTGACACGTACAGACATGTTTCAACGCGTACGTTAGGCGCGCGTCAGGCGGCAGCTGCGGGCGCTCCGGCGAGCGCGCGGAAGGCGAGGGAGAGAGTGACGTCAGCGCGCACTGCGAGGGGAGCGTGACGTCAACGCGCAGCTGCGGCGTGACCTACTTGGCACCGCTCCAACACCTGCGGCGAGGGGAGCGCGTTGCGGCGCGTTCGTACGCACGGAGGGAGGGACAGCGTTACACAGCCTAGTCAAATAGCTGCTTCGCATCTAAAAATTTGTCCTTTGGAAAAGATTTCCCCATCTCCCGCTAAAGGCAACCATGTGTGGATGCGAAGCAGCGGGGAAATGGCTGGCTTGAGCGGGAGAAACGTCACCGCTCCCGTTTCGCGGTAGCGGCCCGGGCGCTGCAGAGGAGAGAGAATGAGGCGCACGCGCTCCGTCATTTTCGTACCGCGGAGCTACCGTGAAGCCCCCCAGCGGAGTATGCAGCTGTCGCACCACCTGTCATGCGCACCGCTCCGTAGAGTAGAGGATTCCTAGAGGAGAGAACGGGGGGGAACGTAGGAGAGGAGAGAAGGGGGGAGGCCACGCGCATGCGCTGTGGTGGTGTGGGACGCGGGCGCCGCTCCGTAGAGTAGAAGATTTCTAGAGGAGAGAACAGGGGAAGCGTAGGATAGGAGAGGAGGGAGGGGACGCGCGTGCGCTGTGGGGGGTGTGGGACGCGGGAAGGAGGGACGGACAAAGCCCCAGCAAGCACGATCAAGGAATGGAGTCAACGGGACGCGGGCGCTGCTCCGTAGAGTAGAGGATTCCTAGAGGAGAGAAAGGGGGGGAGCGTAGGAGAGGAGAGAGGGGGGGTGTGGGACGCGGGAAGGAGGGACGGACAAAGCCTCCGCAAGCACATGCAAGCAAGATCAAGGAATGGAGTCAACGTGAGCGCCAGACACCACCGGTTGTGCGTGTTATTCTTTGCTTGCACCCACCACATGCCTAGCCATTGCTAAGCAGCCACGCTGTGCCCTCGGCCATGACTCTGATAACTGTGGCGGTGGTTGACGGACTTATTGTACTACAATGTTCCGGTTCGCATAGTGGGTGCTTACCTACTTCATGTAAGTGACCGGATGCGTGACGCGGGAGGGACGGACACAGCCCTGAGCATAAGATGCTTCGCATCTAAAAAAAATCTGTTTCCCCGAAAGGGCGAAGCAGTGAATGCGATAACAACATGTCGTAATGTTAAAACGAACTAAGGCTAGCGGCTAACTCTTTTTCATCCCGGTCCGCCTCGGTGGATCAGTGGCTAGGGTACTCGGCTGCTGACCCAAAGGTCGCGGGTTCTATCCCGGCCATGGCAGTCGCATATCGATGGAGGCAAAATGGTAGAGGCCCGCGCACAGGGCGATGTCAGTGCACGTTAAAGAACACCAGGTGGTCGAAATTTCCGGAGCCCTCCATACGGCGTCCCTTATAATCACGTCGTGGTTTTGGGACGTAAAGCCCCACATATTAAAAAAAAAACTTTTTCATCTGATCTAGTATAACTGCAAAACGCTGGTGTAAGGGAATGCGGCCGCCTCCGGGAAAGAAGAGGTTTTCGTGCAGTTTTTCGTATCATTAGCTCGAAAGTAGAAAGGTATACGAGCCGTTTGATGATGCGACCACGCTCTTAAAGTCAAAGTTCAGAGTGGCGGCTCCAGCCACGCAGTCCCTCTAGCCCGGTGTCCGTTCATACTCCTTCGCCCAGCGATAGACGGACAAGGCGTTTGCTTTCTGGTTGAGGAGCAAGCGACGGCAGGCCTCGCACGCGGAGTGATGTTATCGTATGCGCCCTGTTATCGCTTGCGCCCTCCGTACGACGGAGATGGGCAGCTTGTTTCATCTGTGCTTCAGCCGTGTTCCTCGCTAGCGCTCGCGAGCTTTTACTCCCGAGTACATCATACGATGCGCGCACAAAAGTTATTGATTTGGACTTTATACGGAACATGACGGCGACGACGAAAACCTGTACACAGTGTCCATACAATCGTTATCGCAGCAAAAAAAATATACAAAAACCGTGGATCCGGGCTGGCCTTTTTTTATGGAGAGCTGCATCGTCTTCGCTGTAAAGAGTTCGTCCGTTGGACGAATAAAATAATTCGACGTCTGTTCCATTGGTTTCGTTCTCACTTTCACTACACTTCTTAGAGGCGATATCTTCTCTACACTTATTCTTCAGGAAACACGAGCACAATGTTAGCGCTAAGCGTTGAGCCTATCGGGATTTCGAGCTAGTCGGCTACACGCTGTTATTTTCGCTTGCGTAATCGGAAACTCCCAAAATGGAGCGAAATCAGTTCATCGCGCACGATAATCATGCGAGGTGAGGAAGAGCGGCTGGGCGAATACCATGCAAACAGGGGAGGAGACAATTCACAACTGATATTTATCGTACATGGACCAATCGACAGTATGCGTCCTAATCATGTCACGTGATGCAACGTTCTGGCGTCATGAAGAGCGCCTAAAAAACGAGAAACGCGAAAAGAGAATAATGCGCTGGATTTTTTATTTTTAGAGGCTGTTTTGGGGCCCTTAAAAAGACGGGGTGTGCAAACACGGAAACAAGAGAGTAGTCAAGACACCACAAACACAGCTAACTGAAAAATCTTACATGGCGGAAAAGACGGTAGACAAAAAAAGAAAGAAACAGAAAAAAGAAAAAAAAAATTCAAGGCAGCTTCACACCAGTGGTGCCAAACCTGAAGGTAGTGCAGAGCTGGGCAGCCTTCCTTGTTTCTCTGCGGTTTTCATTTTCATTCCTCCGCTCTTGCTTTCTTTTTCTGTCTCCGTTTTTTTTCTGCCTTTTTCATCTCTTTATTTCTACTTATTTCTTCCTCTCTCTTTATCTAGTTTTTTTCTCTATCTTGCTCTTTCTAATTTTCTTCCTTTCTTTCTCTTCCTTTCTGTTTCTTGCTTGCTTCCTCTTTTTTTTCCTATTTTTATACGTGGTTTTGTCTGTTTTACGCGGAGCGGCGATATACAACATACGACAATCCGGACGCCTAAAGTGCTCCGAACTTAATATCATCAAGGCGTTTGAAAAACAAGAGGAAGAAGAGTTCTCCTTGGCGCGATCGCACGCTCAATATGAGATGGCTATGCTCTTCGTGGTTTTGCCTGTGTTACGCCAAGCTACGACAGCATACGATTACAGCGTACGATGACGGCATACGATGACAGCATACGACAGCCCGGGCCCCTAAAGTGTTCAGCACTTAAAATACTTATCTGTGCATTCCCAGGCAAAAGGCGATACCTATCACTCAGTTGCCCGTGATAGTCGACGTGAAAGATAACTGGTCACTCTCTCGACTTCACTCTTGTGTCTACGTTTTCACGTCGTGTCGTTTTAACATGAATTCCTACCAGCTAGCTCAGCTAATGGTTACTCTAAGTTTTTCATTGCCTTTACTTCTCTATTTATTTATAGACTTACTCGAGTAAAATTGAAAGGAAAAAAAGTACATTAACCCATCGATATGTATTACTTATCTATTTCACTTATCTATGCACAATGTAGTTCATCAAAGACTCCACGAATACGTTATCCATCGAGTTGGGTTGTCGCCCATTAAAGCTGGAGGACGCCGCAGAATTCAGGTCCGGTCACTCTTGAGACTGTTCCGCGGAAGATACAACTTCCGCGGAACTATTCTCGATGTGGCCATCTATAGAAGATGTCCACAGTCAATTTCTGCAAAGCGCATTCAGTTGCTCGAAAAAGCTATGAGCCGTGATGTTTGCTCATGACCACGTTGATGAACCGAACCCGCCAGCACATTACCAGCGTAAGAAGACACTGGAAGAAATTTACGGAAACAGGAACTTTTCCAGTATTAAGTTGCATATAAATGTGTCCGAGATACTTGAGAACGATGCAGGGAATGCGTACCAACAGGCGGAGGCCTTAAACCTAATTCGATGGCTTACGTCTGGGGTCGGCACATGCGGCCCGAGGGGCAGTATTACGCGCCCCGGCACTACGTCAACTACCCCCCCCCCCCCTCCCTTTTTTTACCACTTCCCATCTTTAATAAACTGAGGATTGCACAAAAAACACAGCACCCGAAAGACAGAGACGACGACATTTGCGCAGGTGTCGTCGTCTCTGTCTTTCGGGTGCTGTGTTTTTTGCGCAATCCTCAGTTTCTGAAAGAACGCACCAGCTAGCCCCTAAAGGTGTGCGACTAGACTTCCTATCCGAAGGCCGACATGGCAGGTTTGACCTAAAATGAGATTTTCGCTTGTAAGCTATGTTTGTGAATTTCGATCTTGTGACATGCGCGCTGAAAATAAACATGATTTCCAACACAGTTTTGTACATTATTCTCAATTCACCCCATTTCTGTTTGCCTGCAAAGCCTCTTCCCCCTTCCCCTGATTTGCCATGCGGCCCCCCGCTTTGTCGGCTTCAAGCAACTTGGCCATCCACCTGAAAAAGTTGCCTACCCCTGGCTTAAGGCGATCAGAATTTATGCACGGCCTCCGAGACGTACGCACAAAAGCAGATGTCTGGTAGCTGCGCGTTCGTTGCGTTGAAGCGCATTCCGTCCACCTCATTAGTGTCGAGAGATGTGAAAGCTTCGTGACATTTAAACGACGTTGCGGAAGAAAGACCGGAAACAGGCGGCGCGCTGGTCGCCGAACTCCAGCCAATCGATTGCGGCCAAAACAGGACAAGCTGTCCACTAGGGGCACACGTCGAGAACTCCCCAGCCACAAAAAATGAAACAGGAGCATGCTGGGAACTGTGACCAGAGCATAAAGCACAAGGGGAGAGCGGCGTCGGAGGAGGTTGCTTTATGGACGCTAGGCGCGCGCACTCGTGAATTTTTTTCCTCATGAGCTCTCCTAGAAAAAGGAAAAGAAACAAGAGCATGGTGGGATTGTAAAACGAGCGCTAGGATGTAGGGGCTTCAGAGGAGGTTGTCTTATCGATGCTCGGCGCGCTCTCTCCTATTTTGCCTCCTCTGTAGTTTGAGCGCATTCCGTTCCTCTAACTTGAGTCGAGAGTTGTGAAGACTTCGTGACCTCAAAGTGATGTTGAAGAGGAAAACCGTAAAGAGATGGCGCGCTGCTGGCCGAGCTACCGCCAATCAGCGGCGGCAGAAATGGAGAGTCCATTACATGGACTCATCGAGAAGAGCTCCCCCGGTGAAGTGATGTATTTTATGTCCAGATTCCCCGTTCGGGTAAAAAAGTAACAGACTAACGGCGGCGCGCCGCAATTTTTGCGCGGCGGCGGCGGCGGCGTGGTCACTCTCGCAACTTCGGCGGCGGCGCGAGCGGCGTGAGCAAAAACAGGCGGCGGCGGCGGCGTGGCGCGGCGGCGCACAGCTCTAAGTGGACCCGAACTGCACCGATTCCGTGCCTGCTGCCGTCGTTGCGAACTTCTGTAGGGGCAGCGACGTGGAAATGGGGCAGAATAGGTGGTGTTTTTAGCAACGTGATGAGTGTAGAGAACGCCGTAGCCTGCGCAATACCCCAGGAGAATGGGACATCTTTCCTCAATAAATATGTGAGAGGACGGGCGACTTCTGCAAAATTCTTCACAAAACGTCGAAAGTACGAGCAGAGACCGAGAAAGCTGCGGACTTCCTTATGCAGGTTGGTACGGGGAAGTTCCGCATGGCTCGAACTTTATCGGGATCAGGGCGTACACCAGAGGAGTCGACAAGATGGCCCAACATGGTTAGTTGCTGGCGTCTGAAGTGACACTTTGACGAGTTCAGTTGGAGAACGGCATTGCGAAAAACAGAAAGGCAGAAGGAAATGCGGTCGAGGTGCGTTTCATAGGTCGGGGAAATGATGATAACGTCGTGAATGTAACTAAGACAAATTGATCATTTGAACCCGCGCAAGAGAGTGTCCATCATCCGCTCGAAGGTGGCCGGGGCGTTGCATAAACCGAGGGGCATGACCTTAAACTGGTAAAGACCCTCTGGGGTCACAAAAGCGGTCTTTTCGCGGTTCATGTCGTCGACAGCAATTTGCAGGTACCCTGATCGAAGGTCGATGGAGGAAAAATACTTAGCGTCGTGAAGGCAATCCAGGGCGTCGTCTATGCGCGGTAGCGGGTAGACGTCTTTTTTGGTGATCTTTTTCAGATGTCAGTAGTCAACACAGAATCGCCAACTGTTGTCCTTCTTCTTGACAGCAACTACAGGGGAAGCCCATGGACTACAAGATGGCTCAATCATGTCTTTGGCGAGCACCTTGTCAACTACTGTTTGAATTATGTGACGCTCAGCCGGAGATACGCCGTATGGCTGTCGATGTACAATAGAGGCATCACCTTTGTTAATGCGGTGCTTTACAGCACTGGTTTGACCTAGCGGACGGTCACAAAAGTCAAATACGTCCCAGTATGAATCAAGGACGCGAAGAAGCGCGTCACCTTGATGCGGCAAAAGGTCTGGCGCGATCATTTTTTTCACATCAGGAGATGGGCTTGCTAGCGAAGACCGGGCATGTGTGTAGCTGGTGTGAACAACATGATGGGGAGACAGAGCTGAGATGACGCCGTCATCAGAGAGCGTCAGCAGGGTGAGGGCAATTCCACGCGGGAGCACTTGTGGACACAAAGCAAAGTTCAGCACAGGAATGCAGGCGCGGTTTGCACGTAATTGAATAACAGTGTGCGGAAAAAGTAACACTGTGAGTCAAGAGAACGAATGTGATGGACGCGAGCACATAATCGCCATCAGGTACAGGTGGCGAGGGTGTTACGGCGATGCAGGTCACTGTTTGCGGTGACAAACGGACAAGTTCAGCAGAGCACAGACGACTTTGGGGTGGACTGGCCAGAGCAGTCGGACACGGCAGGTCAAGTTGCACAGTACCAGCTGGACAGTCAATGAGGGCGAAATGGGCGGACAAAAAGTCAAGACCGAGGATAACATCATTGGTGCAGTGAGTGAGAACGGCGAAGAGAACTGAAGGTTGATGACCTGCAATAGTAACGCGTGAAGTACAGACACCAATGACAGTAGCCGTACCGCCTTCAGCAACACGAACACTGCGTGAAGGGGCTGGAGTAAGGACTTTCTTTAAGCGGTCACGAATGTGCGAGCTCATAACAGAAATATGGCGCCAGTATCAACCAAAGCTGTAACAGACAAACCATCCACTGCAATATCGATCAGGTTCTGATTGGTGGGAAGCGTCAACAGAGGAATTGGAGGGCAAGTCGTACCAGAAGCGTCGCCTCCAGGAGCTGCACCCGTTAGTTTCCCGAAGGAAACCGTCGGGCGAAGGACGGGGACGGGGAACGAGGTGGCAGAGGAGACCGGGAAAATCTAAGTCGTGGTAAAGGCGAGCGGCTGTACTGGGCAGCGGTCTTAGTGATCGGGTCGTAATTAGCTGAGTCGTCGCGGTGGGTTGGTACCTGGCCATAAGTATGGGCTGATGAGTGGAGGTCGTAGAAGCTTGGGCTTGTGCGGGATGGTGAGGTCCACGTGCTTCGGCAATGGCGCGAAATGTGTCCCACTCCTTCGCATCGAAAGGAAATCGGCCTGTCGTCAGGCGTCCTCCACGCATTTGGGTCACAGTTAAGTGGAGGAGGGCGGCGGTAGTGCTGAACGGGGTTCAAGAGAGGCGGATTGACAGCGCCGGGACTGTGCACAGAACAGATCATCTGAAGGCCCGCGTTTGCTAATTCTTGGCGCACAACGGTCTGTATTAGTGATATGGTCGGCTGAGGATCACTCGGCGCCAGTGCCCTCAAGGGTGCGGGCGATATGGGTTCAATTTCGCGGCGAACGATTCTGGTAATGTCACCGGAGTGTGCAGTGGGCCGGTTCTTTATAAGGAGGTCCTAACAAGTTGACGTCGCAGCAGTGTTTGGAAGGCGCGTGAATTGGTGGGCAATGCGAAGGCTTTAGCCGCTTCAAAGCGTCGGCACTCCGAGATAATATCTTGAACGGTCGAACAGCCTTTCAACACAAGGACGTTAATGGCATCGTCTGCGATTCCCTTGAGCACCTGCGCTCCCTTGTCGGCTTCGGCCATGGTGGTGTCAACTTTGCTGCAAAGGGTCAGAACATCTTGTATATACGCCAGGTATATATGCCATCTTGTATATACGCCGTGGATGTCTGAACACGTATGCCAAGTTCTTTCTTAGCCTCCCCCTTGCAGCCAGCAGACTGGCCAAAGAACTCGCGTAACTTGGTCTTGCATACACTCCAGCTGGTGATCTCTCCCACATTGTTGGTGAACCACGCCTTGGCCGTTTCTTTTAAGTAAAAGATAACGTTTGCCAGCATAAAGGTTGCGTCCCACCTGTGATTTTCGCTCACGAGCTCGTAGATTTGAATCCACTCATCTAGGTCCTTGCCGCCAGTTCCCGAAAAGTTGCCAGGATCACGCGGTGGAGCGGCCACAACGACCACAGGCGAGGTGGTCGCTGTTGATGCGTTGGGCGTGGCTGTTGACGCAGCATCGTTGCCGGTAGACATGTTTGAAGCAACGACTTGGCGTCCGCTGCGCAGCTCCGTCGTGCGTTGCTACCCGGCACGTCCACTAAAATGTTGCGTGAAGGCACACAGGGAAACAAGGCATATTCACAAGGTATTTACACAGCGCCAAAGCGTAAACCAATATGGAAGAGAAGAGTGCGCTCCACACAACACAATCACGTCATCTTCCTTGGCGCCACTCTGGCTGCTTCAGTGTGACATGGTCTTACAACAATATTAACAACATTGCCAACATCGTCGAAAGTGGTGTGCAGATTCGATTATTCGCTGATGATTGCGTGCTTTTTGAATATATTAATTCTGTCAATGACCAGATTAGTTTATCTGGTAGTTTAAATAATATTCTTGAATGGTGAATGTACTGGGGAATGACACTAAACACAGACAAAAGCGTACTAATGCGAATGACAAACAAGAAATCACCATTGCTTCATACGTATAAATTAGGTTCATCCCTTCTGCATGAAGTAACCCAATATAAGTATCTAGGAGTCATCTTTAACAACACGTTAACATGGAATGACCACATAAGTAACACTTGCACCTCAGCCTTCAGAAAATTATGCCTCTGGAGGCACACACTTTAAAAAGAACCTTCCGATGTAAAACTGCTATGCTATAACAAATTAATCAGGATTAAACTGGAATATGCATGCATTGTTTTCGGATCCGTATACTAAAACTAACATCAATGACCTCGAGAGAGTGCAGTGAAAGGCAGTTAGATTTATATTTAACAAATTCTCAAGATTGGCTTCACCCACAGAAGTTGTGAAAGCTAACCATATTAAACCACTCGAAATGAGAAGACAGAAACAGACAGTGGAATTTCTTCAACTACTTTACACGAACAATTTGCCACTAGACTCATATCTATATCGATCGCCGCTATTAACCCGAACCACACGTCACCGTAGACAAGATGCATTAACACCTTACATCGCGAGAACGAATACATTTAGAATTCTTTTTCCCTCGTACTATAACCGAATGAAATTGTATAATCGAATCGACATCACAATCCTCATTATTTTTTATTTGTTTTAGTGTTTTGCCAAACATATTGACTCTATTTCTGTAATATTCTTTTTGTTTTCTTTGTTCTTCTTAATTCTTTCCAAACGTGTTCACTGTTGTACCATTTTTATTGCCCTCCCTACTTGGACTACGTGTCTGCGGTATTTGATCAATAGAAATAAAAATCAAACCAGGATGCAGCATAGACATGTGACAGGCGAGCTGTACATTTTGGTGCTTGATGCCGTCGACCATCCGCACTGTTTGCCGTGGAACGTTCACGGAAGGAACGCAGGTCCCTCTGTCGTTGCTTCAGAAACGGAGTTACCGTTATAGTTCCACCGATCCTGAATGGAACGGTGGCGTTCCTCCGTTCCTCCCAAAAGGAACTAGTTCCTGGAACGTCGTTCCTTGGAACGCCGTTCTGTCCAACACTGGTGATATCTTAGCGTGAAACATAATGGGAAAGCCACTCTATGCAAGTATGTAGCCATTTGCAACATGTACTAAAATGTGTTGCAGTGGTTTGTCAATATACAGGAACGTTATAAGGGCTTAAACAAATGAATAAATGAACATATAAACAAAAAAGAAAGAAAAAATAAAATAAAACAACAAATAAAGAAATGCCATGGCTCTTTTTAAACACACAAGGTGTTTCTTTATCTGTCCTTTCTCTCGTTTTCTTTATATATATATATATATATATATATATATATATATATATATATATATATATATATATATATATATATATATATATATATATATATATATATAGTTCAAAAACATATCAAGCACGTAGGAAAAATTCTGGGAAGGACCGACGTTTCGGCCGCGGGACCGGCCTTCGTCGGAGGCCGGTCCCGCGGCCGAAACGTCAGTCCTTCCCAGAACAATTTTTCCTACGTGCTTGATATATTTTCTGAACTTTTACTTCCGGGTCCTATGTTAGCACTTTATTGTTTCTATATATATATATACATACATATATATATATATATATATATATATATATATATATATATATATATATATATATATATATATATATATATACATAGATATAGATAGATAGATAGATAGATAGATAGATAGATAGATAGATAGATAGATAGATAGATAGATAGATATCTGGGTCATTCCATATCAAGTGTACCAGGTCAATTTTCGACCATCTCCGATCCTGCTGAAAAAAATTGTTCAGGTATATGTGAGTGTGATAAGCGGTTATTGAGGCGTTATTTTTCGCTAAAAAATTTTGTGTTGCCTAGAGGGCGCTTCGAACCTTGGGCACCCAAGTGAAACTGTGTTGCGCTAAATAATTTGTATAAAATTACTGTTTTGAGGAATTACTACGAAACAATTTTTTTTCATAATCTTAAGGCACTGATCTTTCACGAAAATTATAGTTTATTCATTTTAGTTTTAACTTTATTTTTCGTCTTGGCGAAAAAATTCCAATATGCTGCATGTTTAGCGTATTTGATAAAAAGCAGAGATTTTTTCGCGAGTAATATATTCACAATATGTGTTTGATGGGTTTCTATAATAAATGATGAAAATACTTCGGGAGCGTATGAAGCAAAAACGTTGCCACAGTGTTGTGACAAAGTTGGGAAAAATGGCATTTTGACTCTTATTGAGGCTTCATTTTCTCAATGTAGCGGTCCAAGTAAAAATATGGCTTATATATCGTTGGATAGTGTGATTTGTTGGAAAGGCATACAGAAAGTTTCAAAAGAGTAGATTTTTTTTTAAGGGAGAAAACAATTTTCCAGCTGAACAACCACAAGGTAGTAGAAAGTTTGCCTTTGCCTTGCCTTCACTGCATAGCAGGTCAGCGCAAGATTCTAGCGGGGGCTTTTCGGTGGCGAATAATGCAAGTCATACAACATCTTGTCACTTGTTTTGGAAGGTAATACTGCTGTACAGAACGTAAAAAAGGGCAATAGTGCTAATTTTATGGAACGGTATCTTCCCCCTTGGACCATCATAGGGCAGGTTATACTCAACCGCTTCATAGTCCCAAGGGGCAGAACTATAATGCAGTCGATGGCCTGCAATACAGTATTGGGGCGCTGTGTTTGGCTTCTGATAATTAATGCACCTGGTCATAACAGTAATTAACGACATAATTAAGGTATAGTTTACTTAAGATATTTTTATGATGTAACAGGTATAGGCCGATGCGTCATCGCTTATCACTGGTTTGCATGATGAAATGACGTATGCTAGGTGTACGCGTTAGAGATGATTCGACATCGTGCCCATAAATGACACTTCAGTCACCATTTCCGGAGGGATTTGAACATTTTCATCACCCTATTTCTTAATTGTCCGAAGGTGCCTAACATGCTCTAATTAAAAGCCCGTCCGGTAATGGTGAGGGGCTTTTATCATATTCAGCACCCTAGGACCTTTAAGAAAAAGGTGGATGAAAATTTTAAATCGCAACTGGAAATGACGCATTAAGTGTCATATATAAGCACGATATCGAATCATCTCCAGCGCGTACACCTAGGATACATCATTTCATCATGCAAACCAGTGATAAGCGATGACGCATCGGCCCATACCTGATACATCATAAAAACATCTTAAGTAAACTATACCTTTATTATGTCATTAATTATTATTAAAACCATGTGCATTAATTATCAGAAGCCAAAGACAAAGCCACAATACTGTATTGCAGGCCATCTAATACATTATAATTCTGCCCCTTGGGACTATGAAGCGGTTGAATATAACCTGCCCTATATGGTCCAAGGGGGGAGATACCGTTCCATAAAATTAGCTCTATTGCCCTTTTTGACATTCTGTACAGCAGTATTACCAATGCAAGTGACAAGCTGTTGTATGACTCGCATTATTCGCCGCCGAAAAGCCCCCGCTAGATTCTTGCGCTGACCTGCTATGCAGTGAAGGCGAGGCAAAGGCAAACTTTCTACTACCTTGTAGTTGTTCAGCTGGAAAAATTTTTTCTCCCTTAAAACAAAATCTACTCTTTCGATACTTTCTGTATGTCTTGTCAACAAATCATACTATGCAACAATATATAAGCCATATTTTTACTTGGACCGCTACATTGAAAAAATGAAGCCTCAATATGAGTCAGATTGCCATTTTTTCCAAATTTGTCACAATATTGTGGCAACGTTTGTGTTTCATACGCTCCCGATGTATTTTCATCATTGATTATAGGAACCCATGAAACACATATTGTGAATATATTACTCGCGAAAAAATCTGTGCTTTTTATAAAATACGCTAAGCATGCAGCATATTGCAATTTTTCGCCAAGACCAAAAATAAAGAAAGTTAAAACTAAAATGAATAAACTATAATTTTCATGAAAGATCAGCGCCTTAAGATTATGAAAAAAATTGTTTCGTAGTAATTCCTCAAAACAGTAATTTTATACAAATTATTTAGCGCGACACAGTTTCCCTTGGGTGCCCATAGTTCGAAGCGCCCTCTAGGCAACACAAAATTTTTTAGCGAAAAATAACGCCTCAATAACTACTTATCACACTCACATATACCTGCACAATTTTTTTCAGCAGGATCGGAGATGGTCGAAAATTGACCTGGTACACTTGATATGGAATGACCCATATATATATATATATATATATATATATATATATATATATATATATATATACACATATTGCCACGCACGTTTCTTTTACTGTATTCGGTTTCCGCCCACTAAGACTATCAGCAGTACTCGGCGCCACAGGTCGGCAAAACATGTGGAGCTCACTCAGACTCACTCATGCAATACGTTTTTCCCTTGGGACTCACTCGGACTCAGATTCACCAAAATTTTCCTCTACCGGACTCACTCGGACTCAGATTCACTAAAATTTTTTTCCAGCCGGACTCACTCGGACTCAGACTCACGAAAAATTTTTCCCGCCGGATTCACTCAGACTCAGACTCACGGCTCCATCTGAGTCTGAGTGAGTCTGAGTGAGCTGACTCATGAGTCCATTAGCGTACAATTGGTTTCTTTGAACTTGGTGTAAATGCTCTTTAACACCAGTAACTCGCGTAATCGGTGCTGTACGTGGCGCCTTTTCATCTCGTACATTATCAGTGGTTGCAATTCGTTAATGACCTTTTTTTTAAAGAGATGACTGAAATGAAATATTTTAATCAAACATTCCCGGGAAAGAACTTTCGGGGGGGGGGGGGGCGCAGTCACGCAAACCCCTTCCTTCATAACTCACGCCTTTGCTGGCGTATGAACGCTGATGCTTTGAAGTATGCGTGAGTCGGCGTGAGTGTAAACGTGAACCTACGTAAGGCTGGTAGTAATGCTAAGTTGCATAAGTATATAGAACCGCAGATCGGCAAAAAAGTGTAGAGCTCACTCAGGCTCACTCAAGAAATAATTTTGGGCTTAGGGCTCACTCGGACTCAGACTCACCAAAATTGTCCTGTACAGGACTCACTCGGACTCAGACTCACTAAAATATTTCTCAACCAGACTCACTCGTACTCAGACTCACCAAAATATTACTCACCCGGACTCACTCAGACTCACACTCACGGCTCGATCTGAGTCTGAGTGAGTCTGAGTGAGTCGACTCATGAGTGAGTTTGCCGACCTATGCTCGGCGCAGACCGCGCCTTAGTGTTCCAGAAGCTTCTGGGTTGTAGTAGATCGTTTTGTTAAGATTGCACGCAAGACGCTAACACTCAAGATTATTCCAGAGCTTGCGCGACGACTAGTGATAAGGCTAGAATGTTCGACGCGTGATTTATAAAAGCCGGCGCGTTCCAACGAAGTTCAGATTATCGACGGCCGACGCTCTGTTCGCCGCTCTCAGTGCCAGCGTGTATTGCTTTAGTCTGACCTTCAGTTTCCCGGCCACAAGCTCGGCCAAAATAAAGAGTTTCTTCTCTGACTCGCCGACTGTTGCCTTCGTCGACGTCACGACCACGTGACATCTGGTGGAGGTGCTGCTTCGTCCATGCTCCGGACGCCCCCGCGAGGCTCTGACCATAGCCCAAGCCGCGAAGAAGACGACGCAAAGGACAACCCTGATCGTCGAACTAGCCGCAGGCAGAAAGGACTAGAGGCAGAGTACGGGCTGCTTCCCGAAAAAACCAGGCACCCACAAATCCCGACATCGACTACAGAGACGATGACCGACAACACGCAGCCCACGCCAATCCTTCTCCGGCAGCCCAAGGAGCCACCGACTTTCCGGGGATCATCACTTGAAGACCCAGAAAGCTGGCTGGAGACCTACGAACGAGTCGCTGCCTTCAACAGCTGGGACACCGAAGAAAAACTCCGCCACGTCTACTTCTACCTAGAAGACGCGGCGAGGACGTGGTTCGAGAACAGAGAATCGGCGCTACAAACCTGGGATATCTTTCGGACGACGTTCCTAGGCACCTTCACGAGCGTCGTCCGGAAGGAACGTGCCGCAACTATCCTGGAGACACGTGTGCAGCTTCCTAACGAAAATATTGCGATCTACACGGAGGAGATGACCCGCTTGTTTCGCCACTCCGACCCCAACGTGACCGAAGAGAAGAAAGTGAGCTTCCTTATGAGGGGTGTGAAGCAAGAACTCTTCGCCGGATTGATCAGGAACCCGCCGAAGACGGTAGCCGAATTCGCATCCGAAGCCTCGACCATCGAGAAAACCCTCGAGATGCGGACACGACAATACAACCGCAGCTTCTCGGCCACAAGATACGCGGACGTCCAAGTTCTAGGAACCGCCGACCTGCGTGAGACGATCCGGGCGATCGCGCAAGAGGAGCTGCGAAAATTTCTACCTTCAGCGCAGCCCCAAGTGGATCCCATCGCTGACGTAGTACGACAAGAGATCCAGCAATCACTGGGCGTTCCTCAGCTTCGAGAGCCGCAGCTGCAAGCCATGAGCTATGCTGCTGCAGCCCGCCGTCACGCTCCTCCTCCAAGCCCACGCCAAGGCCCATCGCCTCAGTATCGTCGCCTGACACCGCCGCCACCGCCATCGACGCCATACCGCCCACCTGCCGGCCAGCGCACCGCTCCGAGGAAGACCGACGTTTGGCGCGCCCCTGACGCGCCCCTGACGTTTGGCGCGCCCCTTCTCTAGCGTGATCATTTCCGTCGGCAGCGAGGAACCCGCAGACTTCCAAGGCGTCATCGAGGGTGATCAGCACCTGCTCGTGAACCGCCAGATTTGCGTCGCAAGAGGCATCGCCGAGTTGCGTGATGGCAAAGCAAAGGTACTGCTGACAAACTTCAGCCACGAATATAGGCACCTTAACATTGGTACGACGGTCGCCTACATCGAGAAGTTCGTGGACACCAGCGATGCTTTCACCCTCTCCGATGCCACCGAACCTGCTTCGACGAATCGGCATCCCCACACAGATTTCGACGTCAACCCGAGCCTCCCGAAGCACAAGCAAGACCAGCTCAAAAGTCTACTCTTGCAATTAAAGGACTGGTTCTCGTCGTCGCCAAGAATTCGACAGACCCCAATCGCGGAACACCGCATCAGAGCCCGTACCGAGTTTCAACGCGAGAACGCGAGGCCGTAAAGCAACAAGTCGATGAAATGCTACGCGACGACATCATCCAGCCTTCCAAGAGTCCTTGGGCGTCACCCGTGGTGTTAGTGAAGAAGAAGGACGGAACCCTGCGTTTCTGCGTCGATTATCGCCGCCTGAACAAGATCACGAAGAAGGACGTATATCCTCTCCCACGTATAGACGACGCCCTGGATCGACTCCACAGCGCGCAGTACTTTTCGTCGATGGACCTCAAGACCGGCTATTGGCAAATCGAGGTCGACGAGAGACACCGAGAGAAGACTGCCTTTATCACACAAGACGGCCTCTTCGAGTTCAAGGTCATGCCCTTCGGTCTTTGCTCGGCACCTGCGACGTTCCAACGTGTTATGGACACTGTACTGGCCGGCTTGAAGTGGCAGACCTGCCTTGTGTACCTGGACGACGTCGTTGTGTTTTCATCAAACTTCGACGAACATCTCCGGCGCCTTCAAGCTGTACTCCAAGCAATCAAGGCCTCCGGACTCACCCTGAAGCCAGAAAAGTGCCGCTTCGCATACGAGGAACTTCTGTTCTTGGGTCACGTCATCAGCAAGTCTGCAGTTCACCCCGACCCACGGAAAACTGCTGCCATCGCTGCCTTCCCGCCGCCCCCCCGACAAGAAAGCCGTACGCCGATTTCTCGGCTTGTGCGCCTATTATAGACGCTTCGTCAAGGAATTTTCACGCATCGCCGAGCCACTAACTCAGCTCACGAAAAACGACGTGGAATTCAAGTGGGGAGCGGCGCAAGTCGAAGCATTTCAAGAATTGAAACGACGCCTGCAGACTCCTCCAATAATTGCGCATTTCGACGAACACACCGACACAGAAATCCACACCGACGCAAGCAGCGTAGGCATCGGCGCCGTTCTTGTCCAGAGAACTGGCGGCGTGGAAAGGGTTATCAGTTATGCTAGTCGGTCGCTATCCAAGGCAGAAGCCAACTACTCCACAACAGAAAAGGAGTGCCTTGCCATCATCTGGGCAACGTCAAAGTTTCGCCCCTACCTCTACGGCAGGCCCTTCGAAGTTGTGAGCGACCACCACGCCTTGTGTTGGCTAGCTAACCTGAAGGACCCTTCAGTTCGTCTCGCAAGATGGAGTCTGAGACTTCAAGAATTCGACGTTACCGTCGTTTACAAGTCCGGACGAAAATACTCTGACGCCGACTGCTTGTCTCGCGCCCCCGTCGACCCGCCGCCGCAGGATGACCAGGAGGATGACTTCTTCTTGGGAACCATAAGTGCCGATGACTTCGCCGAACGACAGCGAGTCGACCCGGAACTCAGAGGCCTTGTGGACTACCTCGAAGGCAAAACCGCCATTGTTCCAAAGGCATTCAAGCGAGGACTCGCGTCGTTTTTCTTGCGAAACGGCGTTCTCACAAAGAAGAATTTCTCGCCACTTCGAGCAAACTACCTCCTCGTAGTGCCTTCAGCATTGCGACAAGAAATCCTGCAGGCTCTACACGACGACCCGACGGCTGGACACCTCGGACTTTCCCGCACGCTCGCCAGAGTACAGGAAAAGTACTACTGGCCGCGCCTTGCCGCCGACGTCGCTCGCTACGTAAGGACGTGCAGAGACTGTCAGCGACGGAAGACACCGCCAACAAGACCAGCAGGCTTCCTTCAGCCGATCGAGCCTCCTCGGCGACCGTTCCAGCAGATCGGGATGGACCTCCTGGGGCCGTTCCCAACGTCGACTTGCGGAAATAAATGGATCGTCGTAGCCACCGACTACCTCACCCGCTACGCCGAAACAAAAGCCCTGCCCAAAGGCAGTGCCGCCGAGGTAGCCAAGTTCTTCGTTGAGAACATCGTCCTTCGACACGGCGCCCCAGAGGTTCTCATCAGCGACAGAGGTACGGCGTTTACGGCTGACCTGACCCAGGCGATCTTGGGATACAGCCACACAAGCCACCGCCCGCCCACTGCGTACCACCCACAGACCAACGGCCTCACCGAGCGTCTAAATAAGACCATCGCCGACATGCTGGCCATGTACGTCGACGTCGAACACAAGACGTGGGACGCCATCCTTCCGTACGTGACCTTCGCATACAACACGGCCGTGCAAGAAACGACGCAGATGACGCCATACAAGTTGGTCTACGGACGGAGCCCGGCAACGACACTCGACCCCATGTTACCAAACGTGACGGACGACGACAACATCGACGTGACCGTCTACCTACAGCGCGCCGAAGAAGCAACACAGCTCGCCCGCCTGCGGATCAAGAATCAGCAGACGACTGACAGCCGCCGCTACAATCTTCGACGACGCTTCGTGGAATACCAGCCCGGCGACCGCGTTTGGGTATGGACGCCGATACGACGACGTGGACTTAGTGAAAAACTTGTACGACGATACTTCGGACCGTATAAGGTGCTTCGACGTCTCGGCACACTCGACTACGAGGTTGTCCCCGACGGCATTTCGAACTCTCAACGGCGCCGTGCGCGACCTGAAGTCGTCCATGTCGTGCGCCTCAAGCCGTTTTACGCGCGGTAGTGAACCTGAGGACTGCACTTTTTTTCTTATATTTTTTTTCATTGGACTTTCTTGCTTGTGCGTATTGTTTATTGAACTTTCTTCATTTATTGTCGTTGCATTTTTTCCAAGTGTTCTATTTTAAGCATCGGGACGATGCCTTTTCAGAGGGGGGGCATTGCCACGCGCGTTTCTTTTACTGTATTCGGTTTCCGCCCACTAAGACTATCAGCAGTACTCGGCGCAGACCGCGCCTTAGTGTTCCAGAAGCTTCTGGGTTGTAGTAGATCGTTTTCTTAAGATTGCACGCAAGACGCTAACACCCAAGATTATTCCAGAGCTTGCGCGACGACTAGTGATAAGGCTAGAATGTTCGACGCGTGATTTATAAAAGCCGGCGCGTTCCAACGAAGTTCAGATTATCGACGGCCGACGCTCTGTTCGCCGCTCTCAGTGCCAGCGTGTATTGCTTTAGTCTGACCTTCAGTTTCCCGGCCACAAGTTCGGCCAAAATAAACAGTTTCTTCTCTGACTCGCCGACTGTTGCCTTCGTCGACGTCACGACCACGTAACAATATATAGCTCCCCCCCCCCCCCCCTTCCGAAATTTTACTGGCCGGCGCCCTGCTGGCTGTGTCCATGCTGACACGCGTCGCCTACGAAAAACGACGCGTAGCCTTCGAATGCACAAATCAAAGTTTGAAATAAGTACAAATAAACGAGACAGCATGCGTACGGATCTTTGACACTTAAACTCGAGAGTAGGACCACAAGAAATTGAACCAGGTGGCACTACCAGGTGAGCCAGGCGGCTAAGGACCTGGATGCGATTGCGTCTCTGGTCAATTTGAGCTCTGGTGGACGAGGTAACAGCACCAAACCTGCGCCCCAGCACCGGGCTTGATTCCCTTCTTCACTGCGACAGCACTTTCTACCCCAGCATTCATAAGTTGCTGCAAATATTGGTAACACTCCCTCCAACCACCGCCACAGCAGAAACATCATTCTCCAGTTTAAGGAGGCTAAAAACCTACGTGCGCTCTAGAATGTCCGAAGGGCGGCTGGTCGGTCTAGCGCTCCTCTACTCTCACAGGGATGTAACCATTAGCCACAATGATGTTATCGATCGCTTCGCGAAGACTCCCCGTCGCTTGGGCTTTGTTCTTTAGGTTATCATTAGTGCTAGCTCGCTTACTCTCGAATCATGACTTAAATGAAACGAACTGTCACTCTTAATCCAATTTCTAATTGGATCTTCTGTCTGAAGTATGTTGTGCTGATTGTAAATTTTTGTGTTTGCATGTTCCGTGAGCTTCTTTACTTTAGATTACGCATTTTAGATGTGCTGTTATACGAGTGTCTGTTTATCAGAAGTCGTTACCTCTAAGAAAAAGCCTCGCATTTGCTTACGCAAAACCTTTCAATGGCATCGTTTGCTGTTAGTTTTTTTACACATATTTTGTGTTTTTTCGTCAGGAATAACATATATTTTCCTCCACTCCATGCTTTACTAGCGGTTTGAATTTACAAGTGTCATGTTTTCCCCCCCTTAGTTGTCTGTGTTAATTAACCGCTTTTCTACCCAGTTTATGCACGTGTATGTCGTGTTTTTCGTAGCACATAACTCCATATTGTATTTCCACTTTCATTCATTTTCGCAGGTAATTTGTTATCATTACTGCCCCCCCCCCCCCCTTTACCAACTTGGCTGCAAGGCCCTTAAGAACGTCATGAATGCTTGAAATATGACTTTCCAGTTATTTTTTGTGCATGATCTTCTCCTTTATAACGTTTACATAATATCGAGCTATTCTGATTGTATTGCTTAGCTGACATCTGATTTAATGTGTGAGGAAAAAGAAAATGTTTCAGTCATTGCTTTAAAACCTGCAGAAAAAACCGTGCAGCGTATAGCGCTCTCGGAGTTGTGCATGATATTCTCCTTTACAACGTCATCTCATGTAATGTGTGAGGAAAAAGAAAATTTTTCAGTTAATCTTTTAAAACGTTCAGAAAATAACCGTGCGTCGTATGGCGCTCTCACTACCCCTCTTTTGAATAATTGTGCAGTTCGTGCGAGTATTTTACGTTGGCAGTAGCGCGATATTATTTTTTGTACGATAGAACTGCTTGTACGCTGTTGCGTGACAGCAGGTTCGCGGACTCCGTCCGAGATATATCGGTGTTGCAGCCCTGGATGCCTTCACGCCATTTCCTCGCACCCCGCGAGCCGGAGACCGCCGCGTCGGTCATTAAACTGATGGTGAACAGACCGCGGCTCTTCCCTCGAATGGTTACGGGAAGCGAGAGGTGTTTGCCTGTCATCGCGCCTCTTGCCTTCGAACCGAGCGTCGCTATGTTTCGACCTTCGACCCCGGGAGCTGGCGTCTGGGAAGCCACGGCCGGGTCACGTGATCGCCGTCAAGGCGGGAGAGCGTCATCGAGGCAACGGGAGTCTACCTCCGGCAGCCAGCGAGACAAGCTGCTCGGAAAAACCGCTTGTATTCTCAAACGGGCCTGGGGCCCTTTGTTTCGGGTCGCGTAGTAAAATAAAGACCCTTCAATAACCTTGACCCAGTCCGAAGTCTGGTACATCCCCAACAACGCATCTTCCCTTGAATGCATTTTTAAAGATGAAACCAGTGCTACGTATCAGGTACCAGCAGATTTGCGTTCACAGCGCCCACTGAGACCTATTCGCCTTACGTTCGTTGCTCATGTACGGACCTACAGAGCAATCGCATGCACGAAATGTATATTTTGTTTATTGCTTTTGAAATAAAAACAGTGTTACAGAAAAGCGTTCTTGCAGTCTTAGTCATTTTCTTGTTGGTAGCATTCACCACCATATTAATGTGCACGTTGTTATGAAGCAAGCGACTACACTGAAATGTAGTCGCGAAACGTAATGCCTGCACAAGTGTCTGTGCATGCACCACGTTCGCGATTTGCACGATGCGGAATTGAAATTTTAGTCTAGTTTAACACTCAGCCGGAAACTATGTAACCATAATAAGAGACGCCGAAACAGAGAGAGAGAAACTAAAAAAGTTCCTGAAATCAACCGGGTAGGTGTATTCGATTTCACCCCCCCCCCCCCCCCCCTGAAAAAAAATCCTGGCTACGCGCCTGGATTCTGCATGCGTATTGCTGCTAGGTATTTTAAATTTTTAACAAAATAAATGGAATAACCTAATTTCCCTTATTTTTCTTCTTCTTCATATAGATAATCACTCCGTGAGTACGCACGGTAAGTAAATATTGCATCTGAAAGACTTTTGCAGATACATATTTGGAATGCATTAATTTAACGAGACCTTTGTAGCGAACATGGTAAGGGCTTAATGAGCGCTTTTGAAACGCTTTTCTAAGCACTGCCACACAATTAACAGTGAGTTTTCGGGCTGTTTAACTCAGAAGATACAGCAGTGTAACTAGAAGTCCTCGTAAGAATGCTTACTTCCCTTCGGGTGGTATGCTGGAGGGAGCAACGGCATAACACGGTACTACGGAAGGGCGCGACAATAGCTCTTTTTGACACTCGAGTGGCAGTTTGCCGCGTTGCGTTGCGTTTGCCTGTGTACACTCTATCACAAAATACAGCTGCTGGTTGTTTGTGAGTAGTTATTGTGGTACAATGAAGGCGAAGTTCACTCGCCATGCACTTAAATTTCTTTGGAAGCACCTCAGGAAAAAACGGAAAGTTCGAACCGTAGATGTGAAAAAAGAAAATGTGCGACGTGTACGTTGCAGCGTCATGTTATCAAGCGGGGACGCCATAAACATAAGTGGAGATTGTTGTACTACATTAGATAGTTGAAAATAGAAGCCAGAATATGGTAGTCCTAGCTCTGCAATGGAGCAACAGCTCCGGAGGTGAAATAAAAAAATAGGACGTATATGTCCCGCTGTGCAAGAATGGTTTATTATATATACGCCAATGAATCACATTTGGTTAAAAGAAAGACAGTCCTCTACAATTGTGTTCTTGATAGGCAGATTCTGGTTTCGGGACCTAACACCGCAAAATGTGACTGTGATACTTATACGTGTCTTGAAAGCCCCGTTATTTGTAATGAAAAACCAAAAACCATTGTACAAAATAGTGAGGCACCACTGCAGTAAAGCATTTATTGTTTCAATCATTATGAGAGGGGAACGTTTTCCCGAAGGGAAAGCGATTTTGATGACAAAATGGCTGCTATTGCTTGAGTCGAAAAAATGTGAATGTAATGAAAGCTTTCTCCCTGCCGATGTGTAGGTGGGTCCAGGCCGATCCCACCAATGCACAGGGCTTAATTAAGTTCGTTGATCTGGCCAAGTAAATAATAATGTGTAATCGACTTTGTTTCAGAAAAGCGCACGATCTGCCTGTGTAAGTAGATATTGCTTCTCAAGTGCTGTCGTAGTAGGAGCCCGTTTAAGTGTTACTTACTTAGCAACAAACGATTATATTTTACTCTAAAAGACTAGGCGTGCAAACACGGACACAAGAAGTCCATTCACCACAAAAGCCGACAAACAAAGGCAAATGCGCTGAAAGGCGGAAAAAAAAGAAGGCTTCTTTCTTGTGTCCGTGTTTGCAAGCCCAGTTTAATAGAATGAATACTTACCAACTAGTTAGGCTCTCTGTTATTCTAAGATTATATTATGTAGCACTTATGTTCACTGTACAACTATTTGACTACAGTCGCCTTTTCCGGCAAAGGGAAAAAAATCTGCCCTTACTTTCATTCTTATCTTGATGGAAAAGGGAAAAAAATTGAGAAAATGTATAACCTTATATGCACATAAAGAATTAATACTTTGTAAATACTTTGTCAAGAAAAGCTGTTGAGCTACATAAGCGCGATCTACTGCAAGAGGTTGTGAATGGTATCACGAACTCCTCAATGATTCTCTTTGCAAAGACATGACGAGTTCTAATCCTTTATGGAGAACTGCTTTCTCATGGCTTCAAAGATGTTTTAACACGAAAGTGTTTTATGCCTGGGTTCAAACCACAGCTCCACTGACGTATTTCCGTCACGGATATGGCGTTGAATAATATATATACTAAGATGTGGCAAAGAAAGAACTAGAAGAAAAAAGTCCGTCGCCGGGAGTCGAACCGAGGACTCCTCGCTCGCAGCGCGCGGCGCGAACAGACTCGGCCACAAAGCGTACGTTCTTCACCTTGCTAACGGCGAGCTATTTATATACACTATTTACCGCTGGCGGTACTCAGACATCGGTGACTTCAACGTGTTCTTGTTTTTACTGGCGAGATGGGGCGAAGGGTCTGGAGGGTGCGCTTTAAATGTCGTCGCCCTGCGACGACCTTTAAAGCACGCCCTCCGGACTGATCAAACCCTTTCGTGCATGTTGCGATGCGCACGCGCATCAACAGGGGATGTTCGCTCGTGCGCCCACGCTTATCCCCAGATCGGGGCAGTTTGAACGTCTTGGGCTTTCACTGAAAGTGTGCGTTGAAGTTACAGAGCGCACGAACGTCACTTCACTCGCTGCAGCGGCCGCGCTTGCGAAAGAGCGCGCTGCTCACACACAAGTAACAATTCTGACAGTTGTTAGTTCGCGCTCGTCCCTTGTATACTTGTGTGTTCGTTCCGTGCGTCGTTCTCTGTATTTGAGCAGAGCGCTTCAAGTGCCGAGCTGTGACAGTTGTTAATTCGCGGTCGTCCTCAGTATGTTCTTTACGTGCGTCCTTTGCGATTGAGGAACGTGCTGCAAGTTTCGAGCGGCTTGTCATTCTTCGCGTGTCATTGCAATTTGTTGCTATAGCATTCATTCCTTGGACCTTGTGGTGAAACAATGCACAATAAACGCTCAACTACCTTTATGAAGACACGTTTTACTTGCGTGTTATAGCGATTCCTATGACAGAGGGATCAGTCATGTTTTTCCCCGCAATTGTTACGCAATATTCTGTTAAAGGACAACATCCATGACCTCCAATTTATTGCCGAAAGAAAACGAACAGTTTCTTTTAGTGTAATAAATCTTTATATAATAATGCCGCTTATAAGAGACACATATTGAAAAGTATTTGGTCCTGATAAGATAAGACCGAAAGACGAGCTAGTTGGTACATATACATCTTAAGAACGTTTGAGCGCAAACTAAGACAGGGACAAAGGGGGAGGGAAGGACAGCAGCGCTACTATCAAGTGAAAACATTTTGAGGCAAGAGCAAACATATACAGTACAGTCGAACCCACTTATAAGACTACTCAAGTGCCACGAAAAGTCCTTTGTTATAACCGATAATTGCTATAAACGGGTTGCCCGAAAAAAAAAAGCAATACAGAAGGACGACAGGCTGTTGTGAGACAACTATAACATGAGATGGGATATGCCAACAGATATCAGTGATGAGGATAATTTTTCTGACATGCTTGAAAATTCGAACGCTTTTACGGGACCACCATATGCCTTATAGAGCCGATTTATGACATCTGATGTTTTGGACGCTAAAACTCTTCCAAGTCTCAACTTTTTACTCAAATTGTATGTCCGAAAGTGCATTAAAGGGACACTAAAGCGGAACAATAACTTGGTTTAGATTAACAAACTGCACTCTGAGAACTCTAATGCCATATGTTTCACTATCATGACTTCATTATTACCGCAGAAAATGAAGGCTGAAGTTTTATTTTTAAATTTGGCGCCGATATCTGCGCGCGTGACGTCAGAGGTTCCAAATGTATTTTTCGTATTTTCGCGACATTGGCTTGATGAAATTTTCCGAAACTTCGTATGCTAGGTCTATGGCACCCACAGATGACGATGCACCTCATTTTTGCGATTAGAAGCTACGTAGGACTCAGTTGAGGCCTTTAAAATCTATGACGTCACAGTGTTTGGTGCGGGAATCTCAAGGTGGCGTCTCCACTCGCATTTTCTTTTCGCATGTTTTCTCGCTTACCAAGCGTCGTGTCGTGGTAAGAGTGGTGTTTTCGGAATTGTGAAATTGTACTTCACTAATGCGCGAAAAATCGTTTTGCCCTTTAGTGTCCCTTTAACCGAAGCCGCCTCCGGTCCTGCGACACGCATTTTGAAAGTCAGCTTTGCCGCCTTGCTACAGCGGCGTGCGGTAAAACATACCACAAACTCGAAGGTGCGCTAGGAGACGTAGGGTTGTGGGCGAGAGGTTCAGTAGTTTGAATTTCTCGTTTTCCTCTTTCTTTTCAAGGATTTCGCATTTCATTACCTTTCGGCATAGATTACCTTTCGGCATGGACAGTCAACAGCCAGAATTCATTGTTATAACCGATAATGCGGCATGCGGGCATTGCTGTAAGCGGGTTATTTCACCATCGAAAACAATAAAAGTGGACGGTGCAGCAGCTCCTCATTGTTATAACAGATCTATTGTTAAAACCGGTATCGTTATAAGTGGGTTCGACTGTATACCGGACCACGTCACCCACTGCACTTGCGCATATGCGCAAGTGCACTTGAGCACGGTGCAATACCACTATTGCACTTGCGCACCAATATTGCACTTGCAATACCAATATTGCACTTGCGCACGGTGCAATACCAGGTACTATCACACCGTATCTACTGTTAACCCTTTTCTTTTAGGAGCGACATTTCTTTGCTGGTAATCGTTAATGACAGGTGACTGATACAAGATGACCCTCTAATGTGAATGTGAAATGCCTCTGCAAGTTCTCGTATGGTGCGATCGCGGGGCTTACACAGGGTGACCGTGTCAGAAAAGCGTGCTTCGCAGTCACAATGCGCACAATGCATTGATAAATGCGTGAGCGGCCTTCCTTTCAAAGACGAGAGGAGCTCCCTGAAGCGAATGTTAAGGCAGAGACCTGTCTGCCCCACATATGCTCGGCCCCAAGTTAACGGAATACAATAAACAAGGTTCGACGCACATCAAACAAAACTTTGTGCTTAACGTTGCATGTACGGGTGCCCCCCTCGGCCTCTAGTGTTCAGCTTATTTTCAACCATGGAACACAGCTTGCCCAATTTATTTTTGGCTGAAAAAACAACATTTAGCCCATACCTATGGGCGGTCTTTTTTTATTCTATGCGACAGAGCATGCACATATGGTATTACCGCCAATCTGCTTCGCTCGCGCTCCTGCTGGCGGAGTTGGCACCCTTTCATATACTTCGTTAGGCGCCTGCAAACGGCCTGTAGCACGGACTCGGGAAGCTAGCATGTTTCAGCCGCAGTACCTGCTCATTGAAGCTGCCTTGTGCCAAATGATGGCACGACCTGGTAACAGCAGATTTCAGGCAGGAGAGGGCTACTACGTTTTTGATTACCGTCGAATGAAAGGAACGGAAACTCAAGAGGGGCTTGCTAGACCGAAGGGCATACTTATAACATGTATGGTCAGCTGAAAAATGCGTGTAAGGTCTAGAAATTGTAGGGTGTTTTCAACCGGCACCGCGCAAGTGAAACTGAAACCTACTCCTTTCGCATTAAAGGCTCCTAAAATAACCCGTACGAGCTCCCTTGCTATCCCTAGAAGAACACCACGCAAGTGTGCAAAGTCTGTTACCACGTTGGCCATAGGTCCCGACGTATGCCCTCAACCTGACACTCCAGTGCGTCGCATTTGTGGCATGCGAGACCCTGTTCCCAGTCACGAATGCTCGCCCAAGTGTGGAACCTGCGGGGAAGACCACCTTACGGGAGATCGCACTTGCAAGAAGAGGCGCAAACCTCTGCGCCACACACGCTGCAACACTTTGTACAACACTGTACACATTGTAAATGTGTACAGCTCGCCGAAAGAAAATGGCACAGATTTCGAAGTTCGGGTTGCTGGGGTAGTCTCCCTTTTGCGCAGGCAGGGTCGCCTCATTTTCCTAGGTGATTTCAACGCCTCTCACGTAAGCTTGGAATACACACGTGACTCTCCAAAAGGGAGCCTCTTAGAAAAAAGTCACACTTTCACTGCAAGGATGAAGCAATGAATGCGATAGAAACAAATTGTAATGTATAAGAAGTGAGGCTGGCCGCTAACTCTTCTGAATCCAATCTGACGCAACTCTACAAAACGCTGGTTTAAGAGAATACGGCCGCTCCAGGGACACCCCTCGCACATTCTCTTCGAGTTGAGAACGCAGCACGTGGAAGGGTATACCAGCCGCCCGCTGACGGCTGTCGAGATAGCAAGGTAACGCGCGCGCCAGCGACGATCACGCTCGTGAAATCAGAAGTCGCTGCTGCTCGAGGGACTCCCCCCCCTCCCCCCTCACGTCTTTTCAAGCTCGCGAAAGACAGGCGGGGCGTTTCCTCTCTGCTTGAGCGTTCGACGGCCGTTCTAACATGCTGGGGGATCTTATCGCGTGCGCCTCGGAGCGATAGAGATGGGCCGGTTTGTTTGATCTCCACTGCAGCCACGTTCGTCGGCCCCGCTCGCGCGCTATTACCCGCGGATAGAGCGTAAGATGCGCTGGGGATCTTATCAATTTGGGCACTATACACGACATGACGGCGACGGCAAAAACCCGTCGAGACTGTCTATATAATTGCTATCGCAATAAAATTTATTGCCCTTCCGTATGAGTGACACACCCTCTAAAAACGCGATACGATGTCTTCGGCGCATGTCATGTACGGCGCGTCAGACGCCAAAAACAAAAGTTCATGTGTGTTCTGACTTGACACAATGAGTAAGAACCAACAGAGCTCACATTCGGGTACTTCACACGCAAATAACATGCATTAGTGATCAGCAATTAAGTAAACCTAGGTACACATGAAAAGTGACACCTGGTATTTTCCACAGTGTACGCGTTTGCACCTGGTATACGCAACAGCTGGGCATTGCGCAGCTTTCCTAAAAAAAAGAAAGACAGCAAAAGTGTTGCGACTCGCTGGATGCGCGCATGCGCTTGCAAACGACGACACGGATATCGCTAAATCTTTACCTGCTCCTTCGCTAGGAGGTGATGCGAGTGTTCGCGATGTGGAGACCCACGAATGTGACGTTGGGTCCTCTTAGTAGTCCTTTCACCATGGCGACATCAAAACATGAAGCCGAATGGTGTCTTTGTCAAATGGTCGTTTTACAAAGACTGGGACACGTTCCGGGAATGTGTAGTGGTAGAGTACTTGGTTGGGGATCAGAAGATGGAGAGTTCAAATCCTCCTGGCGGACACGTTTTTTTCATATGGCTGTTTTTATGGCGTCAATGCTTTTTATATCACTTCTTTTACTAACACAGCCGTTGTGCGTGGCAGTACCCAGCACCTCCCAGAAAAACGCGGCTCCAGAGTACGAGTATCCAGTGTGACACTGGGCCCATAATCCGGCATGGCACTGGACGCTGGTACCCAGTGACGCTGGGTTTCGCAAGATGTCTGAAACCATGTATGCTGCGATATCATCGTTTAGTGTTCAACCCACGAAAGTCATAGCAACTCGTAGTCGCCCCTTAATGCAAGCCTCAATATGAAAGGCGAAAATGTAGCTATATTTCGGTTGACACAGAGCACGCTTACATCCCACCATTAAATTGCTCTGAGACCACGAACAGTCTGGGCTTATGGAACGGTGAACACCACCAGCCATTTCAACTGCATTGTCAGCAAAGCAAGCACAAGCAAGTCGACAAACTTACGCTTCAACAGACACCACGACAACGAAACGACGAAAAAAACTTTCATCTGAAACCCACTCTCGGATTGAAGTCCAAAACAAGACCTTTCAGCCGAATGAAAATTATTGAAGGATGTCCAAACACAAGATCATGAAGCTGAATGACATTCAAGTAGACCTGTGCACCGGTCCTAAAGTCGCCGGCGGCGGCGCGCCGGTGTTTGCACCTCCAGCGGCGGCGCGTCAACGGCGCGGGGTTCATCGGATCGGCGGCGGCGCGGCGCGAAGGGGGGGGGGGGGGTTGAAGAGTCGGTCGGACGAGAAATTTGACCCTCGAATTTTGAAAAAAAAAAAAAAGAAAGCCGTTTCCCCGAAAGGGCGAAGCAGTGAATGCGATAGCAACCTGTCGTAATGTTATAACGAGTTAAGGCTAGTAGCTAACTCTTTTTCATCCGATCTCATGAAACTGCAAAATGCTGGTGTTAGGGAATGCGGCCGGTTCACGTGAAAGAAGTGGTTTTCGTGCAGTTTGTCGTATCAGTGCTCGCAGCACGAAGCGGTGAGATCACAGCGCGTAGAAGAGTATACGAGCCGTTTGCTGATCCCTGCCGAGTTAGCGCGCTCGCCAGCGCTCATGACCGCGCTCTAATAGTCAAAGTTCACAGTTGCGGCTCCAGCCACGCAGCCCCTTTACCCCGGCGTCCCTTCATACTACTTGGTCCAGCGAAAGACAGACAAGGCGCTTGTTGTCCGGTTGAGGAGCAATCGACGGTAGGCATCGCACGCGGAGTGATGTTATCGCACGCGCCCTCCGTGCGACGGAGATGGGCAGCTTCTTTAATTTATGCTTCAGCCGTGTTTCTGGCTAGCGCTCGCGGGTACAGCATACGATGAGTGTACAAAAGTTGATGAGTTGGACTTTGTACGGAACATGACGGCGACGATGAAAACCTGTACGGAGTGTCCATATAATTTTTATCGCAATAAAAAATATACAAAAACTGTGGAAGCAGGCTGGCCTTTCTTTTTTTTTTGGAGATCTGCATCGCCTTCGCTGTAAAGAGTTCGTCTGTTGGAAGAATCAAATAGTCCGGCAGGTTTCGTTCTCGCTTTCACTACTATTCTTACAGGCGATATCTCCTCAACACTCATTTCTTCATAAAGCACGTGTACAATGTTAGCGCTGAACGTTGAGCCTATCAGGATTTTGAGCTTGTCGGCTACACGCTGTTATTTGGGCTTTCGCAGTTGGAAACTCACAAAATGGGGCGAAATTAGTTCATCGCGTACGATAATTGTGCGAGGGGAGGAAGAACAGGTGGGCGAATGCATGGCAAAGCAGGGTAGGATACAACTTACAAATGACATTCCTCTATAGACCAGTTGAGAGTATGTGCCCTAATTATGTCATGTGAATCACTATCCTGGCGTCACGAAGAGCGCAAACAAAAAAAATGTCACAGTTTCGCCGCAAGGGCGAAGCAAGAATGCGATAGCAAGAAATTGGAATGTCTCACGTAGAATGACAAGCAGCTCGATACTTGCAGCTTCCCGCTGAAGCGCGAAGAAGGACGCTCGAAAAGGACGCGCAGGTATGCACAGGACAGGCGTGAACTAAAAACTATCACAGTTGTTACGCCTTTGTGTTCGAGCGACCCGCTGCAAGTGTCGACAACGCAGAGGCCGACGCTCTTATAGTCGGTGACAAGCTAAGAATAAAAAGTAAACTCTACCGCTGTCCATTTGTATCATGCGCGTCCAACTACGGCCGTTCTTTACCATGACGTAACGGTTAAGACGAACCAATGAAAAATGCAACATGGCGCCGTTCGCGACGAGAGGCGAGGTACCGCTGCACCGAGACCGAGAGCAGTTAATTCGATTTTCTGTGGTGTGTCATTCTACCAGAAGAAGCTCTTTCGAACTGTTATCCTCACGTACGTAGCATCATCGTCGCCGGTGGTCATTCAATGCAGTAGAAGCGTGTGACTGTGCCGCGTTTGAAGTGCACCGAAGCGGCAGGGGCAAGGTTCTGTTTGGTGTCGCAGAAGTCGGTCGCCAGACTTGGGGGTTACGGCCGCCCCAGCGACACCGGCACTCCACGGACGCTGGCAAAATACTGAGAACCGCGAAGCGGTACGTCGTGGGTTACGTGCGCCCCAGTGACACCGGCACACCACGGACGCTAGCAAAACAGATTAGAAAGCTGGAACGGGAAACCTGGAACTGCACTAGGAAATACCGCCAAGTCTGGCAACCGACTTATGCGACACCAAACAGAACCCTGCCGCGGCAGCTAGCAGCTCGGACGCTCTATCGCGTTCCGTCGTTTCGGCATCGTCAAGTTGCATCACGGCGTGTGTTCCTTCCACCGCGCGGATGCAGGGAGCATATCACCTGAGTGTCACCATATCGGCGATTGTCGCGTTCATTCGTGCGGAGTGAGGTGAAGTTGGAAAGTGCGCGTCTGTGCCCGATTGCCGTCTGCAAAAGCCATATATCATTAGCGTTGCCACATGTGCGTGCGTGTGTGTGTGTTACTTGGAGCTCGGATATGAGCAATGTTTGCACCTTGGCGCTATCTGTTCCGGAAAAATTCTGCTGTATAAGAGGGGGTGTGGGAAGCTGCCTGTCTGTAGTTTGCGCCATTGGACGGCCTCGCGTCGTGTTAGGTCGTGGTGTGCAGGAGGGTATACGCATCTTCCGAGCCGGTAGTACTGGAGGATGTCAGTATAAGTGGTGAGTAGTGAGTCGCGCGACATACTTGCGTCTGGGGAAGCGGCACGGTGAACCCTACACTCGGCTCGGCAGCTAAGATCTCGGGCGAGTGTGTGCACCTGTGCGTTTCCGCTCAGCGACTCGTGGGCTGGAGCCCAAAGGAGTAAGCGGGATGTAGAAGAGGGGGGGAGCAGAAAGTAGAATGTGTAATGCCTGGTGACAGATGCGGCCGGCATTGTAGTTGCGGATCGCTTGTTGAGAGTCACTGATGACAACTTTGGTAATGGGGTCAGCTAGCGCAAGCGCGATGGCAACCTCCTCTGCTGCGGTGACCGTTTCTGTTTTGCGAATGCTGCATGCTGTGTACCAGCTACGGTGGGGGGCGAGGGGCTACCGCCACCATCGCTGGCTTCGTAGGGTCATACATATGGTATGGACGTGCACGCACTACAACACAGACAATACAAACACCCCAGAGTCGTGGGAGTCCCTCTTGCGTGCCTCCGAGCCTGAAGACCAACGCCGGCTCATCCAGCGCGCGGTGGAGGCTGCGGTATCCCAAGGGATCCCCGCCGACCTCCTCTGAAATAACGCAACCAGTCTTCGTACTGGTCCCCTCCATCTTTTTTTTTTTTTTTCTGTTCTGGGAGAAATAAAGATACCACCACCACCACCTTGGAGCTCGGAACGTGGGAATCTTGGTGATCTACTGCGCAATACGTGGTGCTGTGCGTCGCTATGAATGGCGCATGTGCGGACGAAGCGAAAGAGAGCGACCATCATAACCCGTTAGCGCAACACAGTGCGAAAGTAAACAAACCAGGTATGGAGAACATGCTGTGCTGTGTGCATTATAAAGAGAGAGAGAGAGAGAAACGAAGAGGAAAGGCAGGGAGGTTAACCAAGCTTTGGCTCGGTTGGCTACCCTACACGTGGGGTGGGGAAAGGGGGAATAATAGAAAGGAAAGGATAGAGAAGAAAGAAGAAGATTGAGAAAGAGATGGCATTATAAGGAGATAATTGTGGTCATGCGGTGCATGTGTGATTATGTGACGTGTGTCACCAGCCCAGAATGATGTGCTAGGTCTCACGCCCGATGCACGAACGCCATGCATGAAAAACGCCGCGCGAGGTAATCGTCTACAAACAGTGAAGGGACGCACGCTACATAATATCGCTGTGACGCAGGAACTTTCGATTGCATGGATCGCGACTGCAACTGAAGTGACGCGGCTAAAACTATCATTGAGTAGAAAAAATAATTTATAATGGCGCTGCATCCTACTTCACGATATGATATTTGGAATTCTGCTTTTGTCTAACTTGCACTTTCTGTATTTTGTGTCAATATTGTGTGCATTTATTACGCATTGATAATTTGTTTATCTTAAACTACAGTGGACTCTCGTGAAGCTTATAGTCTGTAGACCTTTCTTTTAAATGCTTACCCTTCTTGTGATGCACGTCTGTTTTGTATGGTGTTCTGGCTACTCAATTTTTCATTTTTTTTCATTTTCTATTTTTATTTTCTGTGTTTTTCCTTTTTCTTTCTCTCTCTCTCTCCCTCTGCTTGGAGGACGATGCTATAAAAGCGCATCGGAGCTTCGTAAATTTTGCCTTGATAAAGATCGGTCTGCGATTGACACGTTGACAAATAAACTGTTTCTTTTAGAAGCGTCTATCCTTTTCCTGTTTGTCTTACGGCAGTTGAAGACAGCCGACAGTCTCTTCGCAAGATATATATATATATATATATATATATATATATATACCTTTGCGCAGAAACACACATACATAGAAGGTAGGGGACCCTCTTCCATCAAAACTGGGCCCCCTGCCGTAATGCCCATTGGGGCAATGCAGGTATGTAATAAATAAATAAATAAATAAAAAGCTGAACGTTCAAGGGCTGAAGGAGTCGTGGCAGCGCCAGTGAAAGTTGTCGAAGCCAGAAACAATCTCACGTAAAGCTTTTAGTCACTGCTACTTTAGCCGCGTACATCGCCTTGGCGTGAACTTAACGGCAACGTATCCAATGACCCGCACAGCTAAGCACCATGAGCGCTACGCGCTTTCATTTCGTTGAAGCGTCGTCAAATGAACCCTTGTCGTTTACCTCAAACACGATGGCAACCACGGCAACTCCAGACGCAAATATGGTATTCACGGCAACACAAGAATCTAAATTCGCGAAGGCAATCTCGGAACACTTCGCTATTCTTCGCTTTGAGTCTTTGTTGCCATAGTTACTGCAGACAACGAAGAAAACTGGCGGCGAAATTTTCGTAAAAAGATAAAGATTGCGAATGGCCTTATTGAATTTAATTAATGTGCCTGTGTCGTTTTGTGAAACCGTAAAGAAATGGTTCCTTTATATTAATTATACGTTAAATGTGGTATTCTTTGTTTTAATACTATAATAGGCGCTGCGCAGAAACGTAGCCTTTGAGACGTACATTACTTTTTCGTAGACTCTGAGATGACCGCGGCGGAGGGTGCGATTTAAACAACAGATATATTGTTAAGCTGACGCTGAACGCCATGCGTTCACAATTTCTTTAATCTAGCTTTGCTTTCTTGATTTCAATATCAGTGCGGTATTGGAAACTATTGTTTGTATGCGTGAAAAGTATTGTCATTGTTTAGGAACTACTTCGTTTGTAGTGCGGAGGCATGCAAAATATGAGCAATGCGGCCTCGTGGGCGGGGCTTATATTTATTCTTAGCCTGTCACCGACTATAGATATTCCTTCTTTTAAAGTGCGGCGCGCGGAATGACCCCTCTGCGTCTCCTGCCGCGCGGTGGCGTCAGAAGCAACGTGTGCGCGGTGTTCTTTTTTTCTTCGTTCCACATCACGAGTGGGCATAGAAAGGGGCACCTTTTTGTGCGCGTCTCAAGGGCAGGTTTCAAACTGAAAGAAAATTCAGGAGCGTTGCATGATAGAAAACACGCTCAAGCTCCTCCGAGATCTGCATGCCCCCAGCGGTAAATGGTGTCTATAAATAGCTTGCCGTTAGAATGCCGACACATGCACGGTGAGTGGCTGAGTGGTCTTACGCAGCGCGCTGCTGAGCGAGGGGTCGCTGGTTCGAATCCCTGGTTCGAATCCCTGGTCGGATGCATTAGTCTTCTGATTTCTTCTCATCTGTACGTTATCATAATCATCATCATCAGTTTGTCTCTCTGTCCTCATCGTGACCGGGTGTCATCACCGTCATCATCGTGTGTGCGCCGTCTGCCTCAGGCTGCCTGTTCGCTGCCGAGTCCTTGGACCGAATAAACGCCGTTAAGCAAAGACGTCATACGTGGTGGAGGTGAATTTTCGCTTCACGGTCCTCGTACCCAGCACCTCCACCACGTATGACGTCTTGCTTTAGATGGCGTTTATTCGGCCCAAGGACTCAGCAGCGAACAGGCAGCCTGAGGCAGAGCGCGCACACACGATGACGATGGTGATGACACCCGGTCACGATGAGGACAGAGAGACAAAGGGATGATGATGATTATGATAATGTACAGATGAGAAGAAGCGCATAAGAAATGCCCACAATATATACATACATATACATATCCGGGGCATTACGGCGACGGCAAAAATCAGCCGAGTGTCCATATAATTGCTATCGCAATAAAAAAAATAAGAAACGCCACGAGAGAATAAAGAGCTCGATGTTGTATTTTGAGAGGCTATTTTAAGGCACTTAAAAAGACCGGGTGTGCAAATACGGACACAAGAGAGTAGTGAAGACACCGCAAACGCTGCTAACTGAAAAGTCGTACAGCGGCGGAAAAGGAGGTCGACAAAAAAAAAAAAAATTAAGGTAGCTTCGCACTAGCGGGGCCAAACCTCAAGGAAGTGCACAGCTGGGCAGCCCTCTTTGTTTCTGTTCGGTTTTCTCCTTTTTCCTCCTCTCTTTCTTTTTTCTCTGTTTACGTTTTTTTTTGTGTTTCATTCTCTTCATTTCTAATGATTACTTCCCCCTCTCTTTATCCATTTCTTTCGTTTTCTTGCTCTTTCTATTTCTCGTCCTATTTTTTTTTCCTTTCTTTCTCTCTGTTTCTATTTTTTTTGCTTGCTTCCTCTTTTTGCTATTTTAATACGTGGTTTTGCCTGTGTTACGCCAAGCGACGACAGCATAAGACAACATACGACAGTCGGGTCCCCTAACGTGCTCCGCACTTAATATTATCAAGGCCCTAGATGGCGAAAAAGGAAGAAGACTTCTCCTATATCTATAGGTGCGAACGCGCGCTCCATATCCTACAGATATCTATGCAATAAGCGGTTTTGCCTGCGTTTCGCCAAGCTACGACGGTGTACGATGGGAGCGTCAGATGACAGCATACAACAGCCCGGGCCCCTAAATAGCTCCGCACTTAAAATACATATTTGCCCATTCCCAGGCAAGAGGCGATACCTATCAGTCAGTTGGGCGTGACGGTCTACGTGAGAGATAACTGGTTACTGGTTAATTCAGAAAAATGTTTCTGACGTGCGGCATCGAACAAGGGACCTCTCGCTCTGCAGCGAGCGGCGCTAACACTGAGCCACGAAAGCGCACGCCCTTCAACGTTCAAACGGCGAGCTATTTATATACAGCGAGTCTTCAGCGTGTTTTCAGCATTGCCAGCGAGATGGCGCAAAGGCCGCGCTCAGCGGGGCTTAGCTCGTCCCCCCCTCGTCGCGACGCCCGCGCTCATGCGCTCATCTCCCTCGCGCTTCCTCGCGCACTTCGTCGCGTGAGGGGTAGACGCCCTTGCGCAAGCGCGTTTATCTCGCGGTGGGGGAGAATAGGGCTTTCGCCGGAACGAATGCGTTGTAGTTACCGAGCGCACGAAGGTCCCTTTGCTCACGGCAGTCCCCCCGTTTGCGAAAAGAACATGCTTTGCAAACACAGCGAAGTAACAACTGTGACACTTGTTCGTTCGCGCTCGTCTGTACCTGTGAATACGTTTCATGCGTCATTTTTGTTTGAGCAGCGCGTTAAGTGTCGAGCTGTGAATGTTGTTAGTTCTCTCTCGTGCTGTGCGTGTTGTTTTCGTGCGTCATGTGTGCGTGAGCAGCGCACTGCACGTTTCGCCCTGCTTGCCATTCGTCGCTTGACATTCCGATTTTTTCTTCCCATGAACTCACCAAGAAAGAGGAAACAAAACAAGTGCATGGCGGGAATTGTGACACGAGCCCGAAGAGGTAGCGCCTTCAAAGGAGGTTGGCTTGTAGGTGCTAGGCGCACTCTTCCCTATTTTTTCCCCTCTATGATTGAAGCAGGTCTGTGGCATTCCGTTCCTCTAATTTGAGTACAGAGTTAGGAAAACTTCGAGACGTCAAAATGATGTCAAAGAGGAAGAACCGGAAAGAGAGGGCGCGTTGCTGGCCGAGCTCCCATGTATTTTATGTCGAAGTCATGTATTTTATGTCCAGATTCCCCGTTTGGGTTAAAATAAAAGACTAACGGCGGCGCGCCGCAATTATTGCGCGGCGGCGTGGTCACGCTTGAAACTTCGGCGGCGGCGCGACCGGCGCGAGCTAAAATAGGCGGCGGCGGCGAGGCATGGCGGCGCACAGCTCTACATTCAAGATGGAATGTATCTGCCCATAAAAGAACACCGCCGGCGACATCTTATACACTATAGAGAGCGACGAAAAAACTTCCCCATCTCCCGCTAAAGGGAACCATGTGTGGTTGCGAAACAGCGGGGAGATGGTTAGCTTGAGCGGGAGAAACGTCGCCGCTCCCGTTTCGCGGCAGCGGCCTGGGCGCTCATCGCGGCGCTGCACAGGAGAGAAAATGAGGCGCGCGTGCTCCGTCATTTTCATACCGCGGAACTACCGTGGTGCCCCCCAGCGGTGTATGCAGCTGTCACACCACCTGTCGTGCGCGCCGCTCCGTAGGGGATTCCTAGAGGAGAAGACGGGGGGGACCGTGGGAGAGGAGAGAGGGAGGGGACACGCATGCGCTGTGGGGGGTGTGGGACGCGGGAGCCGCTCCATAGAGTAGAGGATTCCTAGAGGACAGAAAGGGGGTGAGCGTAGGAGAGGAGAGAGAGGGGGAGGGGACGCGCATGCTATGTGGAGGTGTGGGACGCGGGAAGGCGGGATGGACTAAGTCCCTGCAAGCACATGCTAGCAAGATCAAGGAATGGAGTCAACCTGGGCGACAGACACCACCTGCATAGCCATTGCTAAGCAGCCCCTCTGTGCTCTCGGCCATGACTCTGGTGACTGTGGTGGTGGTTGACGGCCTTATGGTTGACGGCCTTATGAAAGTGGCCGGACGCGGGACGAGGGAGGGAGGGACGGACAAAGCCCCGAGCATAAGATGCTTCGCATCTAAAAGGCACAACGACATCCATTGCAATCTAGAAGAACACAGATGTTGCACTGTCTGCCTCGAGAAAAGAACGTGCAAACTGGAAGCCCATCGTCTCCTCCAGCCACAACAAAGAATGCGACAGCTACGACATCCGACCTTCCAATTCTATAAGGACTCCCAACCTATTTAGTTCGTGTCAAGCGCTCAAGCAGTGTCATCATTAATGTCTGTGCACTCGGTATTCTTCTTTCATCCGATGTGGAATATGAAACCCCTGCCACCAGAGCTGCGCTGGACATCACTGGGAACTCACTGAGACATCACTAGAACTTTCAAACCTGTTTGAAACTTCTAGCGAGGTTGCGGGAATCCCTTGCGACATAAAACTATCCGACTTTTGGACACTTTTCACGCATAACTCTCCGGAATTCATTTTTGTTTGTAACAAAAAATTTGTAACAAAGCTGAATCTCTTAAGCAAGTGCTGGGCTAACGCCCGTCTCAGGAACGACTTCGAGTCTCTTCAGCTCGAGCGGCGCACCAATCCGACTGCCTTCGTGGCTTCGCTCCTCGAACTTCACCGCACGCTTTTCACGTAGCCCGTCACTTCTCGCTCTCTTGTTTCATTGCCGCACCCGCGCCATCTGCCCTCCGTTCCTCTTCGTCAGTTCAAATTCACGCTGTGCTGAGACTCTGAGGTTCATTCTTTACGCACACCACGAAGAACGAATATCGCAATTGAGTCCTTTCCTCACACTTGCTTTCCTCGAATTTGTTTCAACTGCGACATCTACAGCATGCAACTGATTTAAAAAGCTTTTGAGGGCACATAGCAAAATTCACTGCGAACTCATTTTCAAAACAAACATTGCACGGGTTTTGAAGCACTTTTGCAGTTCTTGGGGTACCACTTGTTTAGAGCGCTCTCTGATGTTCCTTTAGCAACACACATAGTTCAGTATCCCAGCTCACCATTCGTAAATGTTAAAACCTTCTTGCGTAAAAATAACCCCAGCATGATAGCCGCTGAAAATCATCAGCTCGAGATATTATACTCTTCCTTACACTGTACTGTTGCCTCTTATTAACTCGCGGCATAGTTGAGGTGACACGAAAAATGCGTTAAATGTTGCTCAACTCGTCAAAGTATTATTGCTCAACCTCTTCAGTAGCCTTATTAGGTCTTCGTACAAAAGAGAAAGCTATGAATGCAGCAACATTCTATCAAACAGTGCAACAAGTTTTATTCGCGATAAATAGTCAGTCCCGAACCCCTGCCATACTATAAACCCAAAGAGCAATGTCGCTATATTAAAAGAAGTCTAATAACGACAGCAGACGCCATGTGCGGCTGGATAACCGGTGTGTTATTACTAAATAACAATGTCCCAATGTTTCCGCATGTAATTGAAAAGGCATTTTCCCATTTTTTCAGATAACGCAGTACACGGTAAAGTGTGTACATGCGAAACACCAACTGTACGCGGTAACTTTTATTACAGCCACAACGCCCCTGGGCAAGAATGTTTACTTTTGGAAGCAGTAAGGAAAAAGTCACAGTTTCGCCGCAAGGACGAAGCAATGAATGCGATAGCAACAAATTGGAATGTCACGCCAGATCAAAATGGGCAGCGCGCTGCTCAAGAAGAAAGAACGCACGAAAAGAACACAGACAGGGCGAGCCCGAACTAACAACTTCACAGCTCAACACTCAACGCGCTGCTCAGACTCAAAGGAGGCACGAAACGTATACGCACAGGTATGCACAGGCTGAGAGCGAACTAAACAGTGTCACAGTTGTTACTTCACTGTGTTTGAACAGCGCGCTCTTTTCGCAAACGAGGACTAGGCAGCGAGTGAAGTGACCTTCGTGCCCTCCGTAACGGCAACGCAATCTCTCCGCTGAAAGCCCAGTACAACCGCCCCCTCCCCCCCCCCGCCTCCCCCCCCCTCCCCACCACGACGCGAGATAAGGACGTGCGCTCGGGCGACCACGCACCGTAGGGCAAAGTACACATTTATAGAAGAGGGGCGCCGAGATCGCCCTTCGCGCCATCTCGCTGGTAATTCTGCGAATACGCTGATATTCCCCCCTGAGATCTACGTTCCGCCAGCGGTAAATGGTGTATTAGATGTGAAGCATCTTATGGCGAAGCTTAATCCGGTGGTGGTGGTGGTGGTCGTGGCGGTGTGCCGCGTGGCCTCCCCTTACTGCGCATGCGCAAACCCACTAAAAAAACATTAAAATAAACCTCCTCTCCCCCTCTCTCTCCTCTAGGCATCCCTGCCCGCGGCAACCACACCCTCACTGCGCATGCGCCTCCCCTCTCCCCCTCCTACGCTCCCCCCCTCTCTCCTCTAGGCATCCCTGCCCGCGGCGTCCACACTCCCACTGCGCATGCCCCCTCTCTCTCCTCTCCTACGCTCCCCCCTCTCCTCTAGGCATCCCTGCCCGCGGTGTCCACACTCCCACTGCGCATGTGCGTCCCCCCCTCTCTCTCCTCTCCTACGCTCTCCCCCTCTCTCGCCTCGCGACACCGACGCAGGCAGCGTCTGCTAGCGAGTTTCTTGGTTGAAAAAACCGACTGCTCGCGCTGCACAACCGTTCACTGGCCACCCCGTGTATATGGAACTGGATTTTGACCTGCAAGGTGGTGCCGGTGGGAGATTTCTCCTGTGCGTTGTTGAACAATAAAAATTCGCAGCGTGCGCGTTAACTAAAAGCGGACTGCGGGTCTCTGTGTCCAGTCGGAGTCTTCTGTATCTCATTGCCCATTAGCAGCTATTGGCATGTTCCAGTAGGAAACACCGCTCCTTCACTGCGTGCTTTGCACCTCCCCAGTTTTCTCTCTTGCGCAACGCTGCGATGAGCGCCAGCGTCAACGCCGCCGCCAGTGTAAGCGTTAGCGCCCGGTGCTTCACATCTACACATGGTTCCCTTTAGCGGGAGATGGTGTAATTTTTATAAATAGCACGCCGTTACTATGCCGAGGGACGTGCACTTTCGTGGCTCAGCGGAGAACGGGAGAACGGGACGTGCGCTTTCGTGGCTCAGCGGAGAACGGGCGACCTCTCGCGCTGCGGCGCGAGAGGTCGCCCGTTCGATTCCGCGCGTCCGGAAAATATTTTTCTGAATTACTTTTTTTCGTGGTGTTGCGCACCAGGTTCTAAATTTAGGGTTATCTACGCTGTTTGAATTGAAGATCGCTTGATTTCGCTAGAATTACGAAGTTTTTGCGCAAGCTGGACTGACTCGTCTCTATTTCAGTAAAGTCACATTATGAGCTGCTGGTGGATGATGACCACACGGAAAATGTTCCAGTGGATTGTAAAGCTGCATATAACGAGACAAGAAAAAAGTTCCATGTAGATTTGGACAGACAGTTCTATGAGGAGCAATGCAAAAATTTGACGAGAGAAGAAAATACTTAGACAATACTGCCTGAATGTGGCGAAGATACTTGTTTATTCAGCAGTAATTAAAGTCAAACACCTTCAAATTATGCTTTGGAAATAAAACTTATCCCTCCCTGTCTTCATAAAAAAATCATGTATGTTGCTGCGATGAAGAATCGGTATTACCAATGATTTTTTTCCCGTCAATTTGTGATGAGTCATTCACAGGTTTGGCAATCAATTGATTCATTGCTATCGATGAAGGAATTTTTGCCTTTCATCGATTATTCCACATTTTCAGCTGGTACTTTAAGAAGGCCAGAGGAGATTATAGTTCATGTAGGGTCCTATATGTTTGGCAGGTAAATGAAGAGAAAGAACGCAAGTGTGTAACACCTGCCAAGGTTTCAGTTTCAGTTCAGTTTCAATTTATTATTCATTCAAAATACAAATGTTCATGTTTAGTAGTATGCCGAGGAGGGTCCCAAAGTCGAGCTATTATGGTGCTATACTGCTGACCCGAAGGTCGCGGGATCGTGTCCCGGCCACGGCGGTCGCATTTAGATGGAGGCGAAATGCTAGAGGCCGGTGTACTTACATTTAGTTAGGTGAGCCTTAAAAAACCCCGGGTGGTCGAAATATCCGGAACTCACCACTACTGCGTTGCTCGTGATGATATCGTGGTTTTGGACGTAAAACCCGAACAAATATTGTTACAAGGGCGGAGGGTGTTGATAAATGGCGTGATTTGCTACGCTAAATACTAAATATACTTGGCGCTAATGCAAGCAAAGCATAAGGCACATATTTGTTCCTTATTTGATTATCAGTGGCACGAATACGGGGTGACACTTTTTGCTATTGTATTTCCCCTGGCAGGCGCCTGGGCAAGTTGTTCGAAAATCTTGACAAAGATATATAAACCACGGAATAGAATAAGGCAAGCGGTGTATATAATAGAGTGGATATTGAGGTATGTCTTACATTAAAATTGGAGACATATAACTAGTAGAAATCAGTATAAACAGAAATTGCATCTAAGAAACCCTTCGAAGCAGGCTCATTGCAGTCCATGGCGAATAAGATCTCAACCACGTGCTTTTTTGTACGTGGCTTAGGCAACGGGCGAAACACAATTTTCACTTGAGGAATAAACCAAAGCACGCGAAAGCCAGAAACTTATACAAAAAGGGTGGATTGGGTTAAGGTGAGTATTTTATGTGATAGAGTACACATTTTATGTAGAGCCGTCAACACGCTTAACTCGAAAGCTCCGCCGCGTGGCCTCGACCCACCTCGACTAACGCCAGCGGCGCTAGGCGTTGGCCGCAGTGTGCTTTCCTGCAGCTAACGATAGACGGAGCGCAGGTCAATCTCACTTGTCAATTTCTGTGTCACTTCCCGCCTCACCAACGGGTCACATACACTCACTTTGGCAGGTCCTTTTTCACCATGTTCCTCTCGTGGCGACGTTCTCACGCTCACCCATGAAATCCGTTGACGTATTCTTATCTCAGCAGTGAACCATTACGCGCGAGAGCTCACGCACTGAGATCAGAAATACGGCAACGAATTTCAAAGGCGTGCGTGAGAACGTCGCCACGAGAGGAACATGGTGAAAAAGGACCTGCCAAGTGAGTCTATTTGACCCGTTGGTGAGGCAGAAGTGACACAGAAATTGACAAGTGAGATTGACCCGCGCACGATCTATCGTTAGCCGTAGCAAACGTATCATGACCAACGCTTGGCGGCGCAGGCGTTAGTCTAAGTGGGTCGAGGCCACGCGACGGAGCGTCGGAGTTAAGCGTGCTCACGGCTGTTTGTCATAGTTTAATGTACTCTAAAGACCACAAGTATCTGGCTTGTTGACGTCACATCCTTCTCGCCGCACACTCTCTCCCGGTCCTCCCTCCCGTTGCGCCAGTTGTGCGCTGGGTTATACAGCGTTGGCCTCATGTGCCTCACATGGTGGGGCTGGCATACTCCCGACGTTTGCCACTTGCTTCGACGTTCGCCAGGTGTTGTGTACCTCACCCCTTTCTCCCTCCCGTTCCCATACAAGTGCGCGGGTCTGCTGACGTTACCAGTTGTTCTGCTGGGTGTGCCGTGGTACAGTGAACTGCATTCTCTTTCATACATCAGGTGCAGCACCTGTAGAGGCTAGCGAGACTTGTTGCAGCAAATGCATTCGCGCCAAGAAAATTTCAATGTTTTTGCTGTCCAGAATGTAATTCCGTTTTAGATGCGAAGCATCTTATGCTCGGGGCTATGTCCGTCCCTCCCGCGTCCCACGACCGGCCACTTTCATGAAGTAGGGAAGCACCCATTATGCGAACCAGAACACTGTAGTAATATGAAGGCCGTCAACCACTACCACAGTCAGCAGAGTCATGGCCGAGAGCACAGAGAGGCTGCTTAGCAATGGCTAGGCAGGTGGTATATGTCGCCCACGTTGACCCCATTCCTTGATCTTGCTTGCATGTGTTTGGAGGGGGGCTTAGTCCGCCCCTCCTTCCCGCGTCCCACAACACCACAGCGCATGCGCGTCCCCTCCCGCTCTCTCTCTCCTCTCCTACGCTCACCTCCTTTCTCTCTTCTAGGAATCCTCTACTCTACGGATCGGCCCCCGTCCCACACCCCCCACAGCGCATGCGCGTCCCCTCCCGCTATCCTCTCCTACGCTCGCCCCCCTTTCTATACTCTAGGAATCATCTACTCTACGGGAGCAGTGACCGCATCCCACATCCCCACAGCGCATGCGCGTCCTCTCCCCCTCTCTCCTCTAGGAATCCTCTACTCCACGGAGCGGCTCCCGCGTCCCACACCTCCACAGCGCATGCACGTCCCCTCCCCCCCTCTCTCTCCTCTCCTACGGTCCCCCCCCGTCCTCTCCTCTAGGAATCCTCTACGGAGCGGCGCGCATGGCAGGTGGTGCGACAGCTGCATACCTCCGCTGGGGGGCACCACGGTAGTTCCGCGGTATGAAAATGACGGAGCACGCGCGCCTCATTCTCTCTCCCGTGCAGCGCCGCGATGAGCGCCCGGACCGCTGCCGTGAAACGAGAGCGGCGACGTTCCTCCCGCTCAAGCTAATTATCTACCCGTTGCTTCGCATCCACACATGGTTCCCTTTAGCGGGAGATGGGGAAGTTTTTCGTTTTTAGGCTGAATAGTGCAAGAAGTTTTGTGTCTCAGAAATAAGTGCGCTCCCGTCTTACGGCTTGCACTACATTGTCCCACATCACTTAGCGTTTTGACGTTTAATGTTTCTGCTAATTCATTTGAAGCCTGTCGCGACCACCCAGAAGCAACACACATGGAGGACGCTTCAGCTTCGCCTTTAAAAGTAGAATGCAAATGCGTAATCGGACCTTGTTCGCATCGCCTTCTCAGTTGCTAGACCGGCTTCACTTCTCGGAGAACACCTAAACCGTGCCGCAAAAAAAAAAAAAAAAAAAAAAAAAAAAAAAAAAAAAAAAAAAAAAGGAACGCCCGTACGCCTGTAAATTGCCGCTTTCAGACTATCCTAGAATGTTTACCGCAAGTACAGTTGCCAAGTGCCCACCACGACATAAATTCTTCTGTCGGCGAGTTGACGAAGTACCCCTAACGCACCCGTAAGGCAAAACGCTCCCTTGCACAGATGGAAAGACATATTGTTGAGGTTGTTGTTGCTAATTATGATTGTTATGTCTATGTGCTTTGTAATTAATGAGTCTTTAAACCAACCACTTGCTGCTCAATTCACGTGTTTTGACGCCTCGTGCAAATCTACGCTACTGAAACGCAATATTAGATGCTTTACGGAGGGTCCTTACAGTCCTTACGGGTCCTTACGGGTCCTTACGAAGGGTCCTTACGTCGCATTCATACATATTAAATGCGAAGCATTTCTTAGCGAACTTCGGTGACTTTGAGCGTATCTATTTACCTATCTAGCCGCCTGCGACTTTGTGCTCTCCTGGCCGTATCGTTAATGGGATTTATACCAAATTTGGTATGGCATAACATGACTGCATGACGAACATAAAATGCTGGTCATATCATGGAAATCATGACTAACTTGTCATGAATAGTATGATTTACATGCCACGCTGTTGGCGCGCTCGCGGCCGTTTCGTTAGCTTGATATACACCAAATTTGGGATTCAGTGACGTGACTGTATGACGAACATAAATGACAGGTGGTAATATGCAAATAATGACGTTCATGTCATGAAGAACATGATTTACATGCCACGCTCATGACGCGCTCGAGGCAGTTTCGTTAGCTTGATATACACCAAACTTTGTATTGAGTGACGTGACTGTATGACGAACATTAATGACAAGTGGTAATATGGAAATCATGACATGTCATGTGCGACATGACTTGCATGCCACGCTCATGGCGCGCTCGCGGCCATTTCGTTAGCTTGATATACACCCAGTTTGGGATTGAGTGACGTGACTGTATTACGAACATAAATGACAAGTGGTAATATGGAAATATTGGCATGCATGTCATCTACAACGCCATTTACATGCCACGCTCATTGTACGCTTGCGTCCAGTTCGCTAGCTGGACGTACACCAAAATTGGTATTGCGCGACGTTACTGTATGACGAACATAAATGACAGGTCCTAGCATGTAAAACATGACATGCCAATTATGTAAAGCTTGATTTGCTCCTTCCTGGCTGCTTCGCATTACATCGATTCCCACAGTGCGTGTAATCCGCCGGCTTTTTTTAACACGAAAGTGTTTTATGCCGGGGTCCACCAAGATTTGAGTGACGTATTTCCGTCACGGAAATGACGTCGAAAAAATACAGATGATCAGAAGAGAAAGAAAAAAAGTTCCTTCAACGGGAGTCGAACCTACGACCTCTAGGTCCGCGACAAAAGATGCCGCGCGCGCTAACCACTGCGCCACGGTCACATACTGTAGAGGCTTTAAAAACAAGCCTTTTATATCTACCACTGTCCTCTCAAAGTGCTCTTGCTAAAGTAAACTAATACATTATGACCGTGAAATGCACGATTAGTTATTGAAAGCGTTGTTTCTACGCGTCCTTCCCATTCGGTGCGTTTCGAATAGGAAAAGGGCAATTTTGTCGACGCATTAACACACTGCCAGGTGGCGATCTTACCCCCTAACGTCGTCCTAGCTCATACCATCCTTCCATAGAAAAAATATCTCTGCGACGCGCGAGTGCTCCGCGTGGCAGTGAGTCCGCGTTCCTAGCTTGCCCCGCGGAAAATCGCAGCCGGCCAACGGGGAAGACACAACGCGCGTTGCGTTTCCCTCTGGTCTGGCAGTGGTGTTCAATAACTAACGGGAGAACGCTAGGTGGAGCTATGCTGAGCGTTTGGCTCTGCATGACGCTCTGCGATTTTCCATCTTTTCACCAGTTTATCTTCCGATGTGCTGAATTTCGCGTGTGATACGTGATTCGGGAACATCTAAGGACTCTGCGGACACCACTGTTACCGGTGAGCCCTTCACCTTCTCGTAAACACGGGCCAGGACGTGCCCGCCTAACGAGAACGGAGTGCTACCACCGCCTACGGCAGCAGCGTTGGCTACTGTGCGGGAGACGCCGGGCGCGTTGCCGCGACAGATGGCGACGCTGGCTGCTGCCGGAGCTGCGATGTCGACGGGGCCGAATGCTACGATGAGCACCCCTAAACACAGCTGTCCTGAAGCTACAAGCTTGCACGAACCACTAAATGGATGCGCTACGCTCTCGGACTTCGACCGGGAACAAATGGAGTGCCATGAGAACAATGAAGGCGGTGACATCAGCCTACACGACACCGATATGCCCGCCTCACGCGTCGAGCGGGAGGAGGACAAAGAAGGAGACTGGCAAACGGTATTAACCATTCGCCAAAAGAAGGCTCTCGCAAGAGCTGGAAGAAAAGCCATGGCAGCAGCGAGTGGCTACGACTCGTCGAGCCAGCACCAGGGACCCATCAAGCCTCCACCTGCGAAGAAAAAGTCACGAGTCGCTAGACTACCGCCGTTGCCAAAGGACGACTTCAAAATAATACTCCGACCTCATCAGGGGCTGCCAATCAAAGACTTGACGGCGCCGCAGGTCTCCGAAGCGGTGATCATGGCTACGCAAAGGAAGGTGAGGGGCGAACACTTCCTTTTACGCCTGAAGCCCGGCTCAAATATCATTATCGTATCTACCCCCCAACCAAGAGGTAGCAGACGTTGTTAGAAAGATAACGACGCTCGTTATCAACGGCAAACAACACGCAGTTAATGCTTACGTCACGGCTGGTGAAGATACCAAAAAAGGCGTAGTGCATGGTCTTGCACCTCACACGAGTCCTGAAACACTCCTAGCCAACCTGCGCATCAGAACGCAAGGGGTTGAGATCCTCCGAGCACGCATGCTCGGGGAAACAAAGACAGCGGTAATTACTTTCTATGGCCCAATAGTACCACGCTTTGTGTACTATATGGGGGGGGAGAAATGCCCTGTTACCGATTCAAGCACACAGTGCAGTTCTGCAACGCGTGTATACAAACAGGCCACAGGACGGACGTGTGCCCTCAACCACATTCCTCAGTGTGCAACCGGTGCGGCGCTAAGGAGCCAGAGGCGGAGCACGAATGTAAACCCACCTGCACCACCTGTGGGGAAGAGCATCTTGCCGGCTCGAAGGACTGCAAGAAGCGATACAAACAGTCGCAGCAGAACAAGAAAACCACTATGAAGTCACCCGGACTGCCTAAAGCTCCCATCAAGGAATCTCCACCAAGGCCGCGTTGGTACGACACTGAAGACACGGATGACGACGCATGGCCACCATTAAGGCAACAGGAAGATCTACAAGCTGCGTCGCCACGACGACAGCTATTAAGATCACGACAACGCCGAAGTCAAGATAAGGACTCCGACTCTTCAAATCACCTCCCGTCCAAGCTCCAGTCCACGCCCACAGGGTCCATGCAAAGATCTGCCACCCCGACAAGGAAGAAGGATTCCTTCAACAACAAGGTGAGCTGGGCGGGGGAGGTTCATACCACGGCTCCCATAACGTCTAATCCAGAATACCAAAAAAATCGTGACCGAAAACAAGCAACTCAAACAAAGCTTAGGTGAGCTTAAGCTTGAAATCGCAGCACTCAAAAGCCAAATCGCAGCTACTGCCGTACAAGCGAAACCCACACATGCGACACCGCCAGTACGCACGGAAGACGCGCAATCTACGGAGAAAACTCTACAAGTCCTAGTACAACAGATTCAAAGCATCCAAAACTTCCAGCAACAATTATACGCTGATTTACAGGGACTTAAAGGGTACGTAGAAGAGACGCTTGCCCGACAAAGGCCACTGCGTAAACGAGCGAATAGCAACCTTAGCGCACCATCAGCGAGCAAGGCTAAAAACGGCGTAATCTCGGACTCGACAGAAGTCGAAAGTGTGATCAACAATGGCTCCTAAACAGTCTCGAACCGCGGACACCGCTGAGATATGGCACTGGAACTGCCGCTCTTTCCAAAGAAGAGCGGCGGCATTGCAGCAATACATTGATTTGGTAATCAGTAAACCTGATATTATATGCCTTCAAGAAGTGGGGAAGGGTGTAGCCAAGCTGAGGGATTACTACACAGTCACGAATCACCAATACCCGCGTGTTGCCACATTAGTGCACAAAGGGATAGCAGTGAGCGCGCACTACGCCCCTGAATGCACTACAGAGCATCAAATTATTGAAATACACACGACCAAGAAAGGGAAAGCCAAGATATTTATTTGCAACATATACAGCCCTCCCAAGGAACGTCAGCCAGACTTTTCGGCAATTCTTGAGTATGTGATGGGCCACCTACAGGCACAAGACAAATTCATACTCCTGGGCGACTTTAACGCTCCGCACACCAATTGGGGCTACAGACGAGATACGCCCAAAGGGAGAAACCTAGTAGAAATGACAGAAAAAATTTGATCTGGAACTAGCAACTCTACCACTAACTCCCACTAGACTAGGGAACAGTGTCTGTGGGGACACCTGCCCCGACCTTACGTTCACGCTACACATAGCGGAAGGACATTGGAGAAATTTAGACGAAAATTTGGGCAGCGACCACTATATTATTAGCTTTTCAATGAGCACCGCCCGGCTCAGACGCTTTCCAAAGCAGGCGAAACTCACAAACTGGACAGCGTACAGAAAATATCCAATGCCCACAACACCTCCCAACACAGCCGAAGGCTGGGCGAAGGCACTCAAGGACGCTCACGCAGCCACGACAAAGAAGATATCTATCACCGCGAAAACCCCGGTAGTTGACCCACATCTATTGCACCTATGGGAGGCTCGGCGCAGCTTAACGAAGCGTTGGAAAACCCAGAGGCTGAACAAAAAACTAAGGGCAAGAATAGCAACTTTAACGGACCAAGCTAATGAGTATTCCAGGCAGCTGCAAGCGGAGAACTGGCTCCAATTTTGCGATTCACTGAGAGGAACCCTGTCCACCGCTAAAACATGGGCTATCTTACGCAGCATGATAGACCCGGACTCTACAAAGACGTCAACAGCGAGAACAATACGTACCATAGTGGGCGAATACAAAGGTGACAGCCGAACACTGATCGAAGCTCTCAGAGACAAATATATGAAAACAGGGGGCGATAGCGTCGAAGCGCTTAGCTACGAAGGACCAACAAACGACTCTCTAGATGAGCCCATCACAGTAGCGGAATTATACGCAGCGGCACATGACATCAGACAAAACACAGCACCCGGCGAAGATGGCATCACCAATGCAATGCTGCGCAACCTCAGCAATGAACAACTAGGACGACTAGTCGACTATTTTAACAAGGACATATGGGAATGTGGTAAAATTCCACAGCAATGGAAGGAAGCCACTATGGTTCTAATTCCCAAACCTGGAAAACCGAAAACACTTCAAAACCTGAGGCCTATATCACTTACGTCATGTCTCGGGAAGCTGTTTGAAAAAGTCATACTGGTCAGGTTAACTGATTACATCGAAAGGCACAACCTACTATCCGTTTACATGTATGGCTTCCGGAAACATCTGACAACACAGGATGTTTTCCTCAGACTCCGAGACGAAGTAATCAACAACGTGCCGACTGGAGAGGAGAACATTGTGGTGGCGTTGGACCTAAAGAGCGCATTCGACACTATGTCCCATAAGCTGATCATGGAGGAACTACAACAAATGGGCTGTGGAAAAAGAATTTTTGACTATGTCAAATCCTTCCTAACTGGCAGGAGTGCTACGATAGGATTAGAAGACATACGATCGCCGAAGATAGACCTCGCCGACAAAGGAACTCCACAGGGAGCTATACTCTCACCATTATTATTCAACATTGGCATGAACAAATTAGCAAAAAGGTTAAATCAAATCGAAGACCTCAGGTTTGCGATCTATGCAGATGATATCACTTTATGGATGCACAAAGGCTCGTTAGGCCACAAAGAAAGTACCCTGCAAGAGGCCATCAGCACTGTTGAACATTTTGCGGCAGAACACGGCATGGCCTGTGCACCAGAAAAGTCTGAATGGATCAGAGTTCACGGAAGAAACTACCGCAACAGGCCAAATCTACATTTTGAATTAGGAAACAGCACACTTCCAGAAAGGACCAAGATGCGTGTATTGGGCCTCTGGATCCAAAGTAACAGGCGAGCGGATTACACTATCGCAACCCTGAAAACGACAATGAAGCAAATAGCCCGACTAATTGGAAGAATCGCAAAGAAAGGGAGAGGCCTGCACGAAAGCGAAACAGTACGACTTGTTCAAGCTTTTATCATCAGCAGGATAACATACGCTCTACCCTATCAAAACTTAAGTAGCTCAGAAATGAAGATGGTGGACCAACTCATACGGGGCGCCTACAAATCGGCACTAGGATTGCCGGTGAACACCGCGAATGAAAGGCTCCACGACACAGGAGTTTACAACACATTTGAAGAGCTGAAGGCAGCGGTTCTGATAACTCAGACGGAACGACTGTGTCTAACACAAGCCGGACAACAAATATTATTTGAACTAAAATACCCGGTCAGACCGCAGTACTGCAGTGACAAAATTCACCAAATTCCAAGCCACATCAGGACGCAAATACAAGCGACTCCAATACCAAAGAAGATGAATGCCAAGTACCACAAAGGTAGAAGGCAAGCCCGAGCCAAGCAACTTATTAAAAGCTTCGGACACAATCAAGAAGCGCTGTACACGGACGCCGCTCGGACCGACAGAGGACACGTCATAGTAGCCGTTCGCAACACGCAACGCGATAGAACGGATATAACGGCCTCAGTAAACACCAAATGCACAGCCACTGCCGAAGCCTCAGCAATCGCGATGGCAATCAAACATTCCGACAGTGCCGGGCAGTCGGCATTGGTTATCTCCGATTCCCAAGCAGCGTGCAGAATGTACGTACAAGGGAGACTGCCACGAATCGCGCTAAGAATATTAGGCGAATCACTCCAAGAGGACCATGCGATCATATGGTGTCCAGGTCATGAGGGCATCCCGGGCAACGAGAGGGCGCACTCCTTAGCTCGAGAACTTACAAACCGAGCTGGGAGCCACAGCCCATGCCAGGATAGTCCGCTTACGGCCCAAGACATCCTCGAACACCAACGTCGCACGAGAGAACGTCTTGCCCCACCGCATCGGCAGCTGGGAGTAGCAGAAGCTCGCGCATATAGAAGAATCCAAATGCACACCTATCCCCATTTGGAAAGGGCCCACCACATAAATCCCACATTACATGGTGGCGCTTGTCCATGGTGTGGTGCACGGCCGTCACTGCCGCATGTGACGTGGGAATGCGCAGCAAGGCCACATGAGGCAAACTCGCCTGGGTTACGCACTTACTCTAGGGAGCCGTGGGAGATCCTCCTCGCTCGGCCAGGGCTAGAGGTCCAACGAGGCCTCTTGGACCAGGCGGAGCGTGTAGCCAGGATCACTGGAGTCCTGGAATAGGGACCCACCTACTCGCTCTTCCCAATCTACCGCTTCCCCTGAATAACCAATAAAGTTTTTCCATCCATCCAATAACTAACATGCCGCGAGTAGGCGACCTCAGCCCAAGTCCGGCGTCCAATCAGTGACGCTCTTCTGGCTGTCACACCGCTTTCTCTGATCTGGTCTCACCGTACAGCTACCACAAGCACTATGACCACAAGGGTTTGTTTAATCATTGATCATGGACATTAGTCGTCGGGAAACAGATGTACCACCAAGCGTCAACGTGGGTGAATCCACGTTAAACGGGGTTATAACTCTCAAACACGAATAGACATCGTGCAAGCTCTCTTATATCAATGTAGAGTAAGCATTCAACTACTTCTGCAAGGAGACGTTTCACTTTCGTGTTATACCGATTCCTATGACGGATGGATCAACCATGTTTTTGCGAAGCAGCTTCAAGCAGCGGCGTAGCCATGTGGTTGAACATCTGCTTGCTACACAGAAGGCCTAGGTTCGATTCGTACTCGAACCGCAGATTTTTATTAGTTTATTTATTTGCATCCATTTGGATTTATAGCTTACGGGCAACACTCATTTTTCGCACAGAACCAAAGACGCCAACGGCGACACAGGAATTTTTGCGAAACGAGCTTTTTAACACTATCGCATTAAAAAATTTTGGATGTGGATTAACTGAGTTATGCCTGGGTGTGCGTAGCGAGCGGTACGGTTAATCTTATTGAACATATTTAGTTGAGCGTTCGCAACAGCTTTGCGGACGCAGCCTGCCATAAGAAATGGCTGGCAGGCTGCGTCCGCAGAGCTGCTGCGGACGCCCAACCAAAAAGCGCTGGACACATGGTGCGATTCGGCATCTGATCCTAAGGTCCCTATCTTTATAAAGGTAGCGACAACTACACGCGCGCCCTCTGGAGGGGTCGAAGAGGCAGCGCTAGCAGACGACGCTCCGCTCGCTCGCGTGTATTTTGCGGGTGCCTAAAACCGCTCATTGTGCTCGCTTGAACCGGTTAATTATTGGCATTTGTGGCGTATGCTGCTCAGGAGACTTCATACGACAGGGACAACAACTAACGATCCCGGAGTACGCTAAGAATTGAAAAAATGCGTGCTTTTCCGAAGCAGCTTCTGAGCAGTTTCCCGCATAAGTTGGCATGCAGGACATTTATATTTTCGTTCTTTGCGTGTTTGCAAATTCAGCGTGACTTGGAATACATGTACTGTTTGTTTTGTAGTTCTAAAAAAATAGGCAGGTTGTGGGCTTACAGCTACTTTCGGAAACCTCATGGGTCACCTATAGCGTAGTGTGCAGTGGAAAACATGCGCTATTTTTGGTTTCATTGGGTTTGTCAGCGTTCGGAAATATTCCCACGATTACACGATATTTTTAAGTACGCTTATTTTGTTTATAAATACATGAATAAGCTTCATTAGGCGAAAGAGTTGCACTGCATGCGTGGAATATCAGCAACCAGAGTATCTTTCAAGATCTTGGAAATATAGCATGCCCACTAGTATCTCACCTATTTTAATGTTTAACTGTTTTTAAAGACGTACATTTATCCAAAGCCGTCTCCCTCTTACTAACCCCACCGCCTCCGTGTCCCGCAGATATAAAGGTAGGTTGCAATGCTACGTAATGCAATTTCAAATAAATTCGAGGTGTGTACACACTTACAGGCCCTAAAACCAGACTACAACCAGAAAAGCAGAACTTTTTGACTTTTTGTAGGGGTACATGAGTATAAAAGAGCACTTATTGGAAAATGGGGTTTATTGCATGAACTCATAGCAAAGCTTTTCTTTGGAAGGTTTGTTGACAGTACTGATCACCCCTCATTCGCTTGCAGGGTGGATTCCGTTTCTTCTGCCTTTGCAAATTAGCGAAGATTCTCGGTGTTTCAGTTTTTTTTTTGCAGTGTCATGCAGTATTACTTACTCGAACTCGCCAAAAGGGTTGTGGTTTCCTAGGGAAAACAGCCCGAGGAATTCTTCAACGAAGAAGCCTTAATCGATCCCGCGCGCAGCAGTACGACAAAACATGGCAAGGTGTGGCGAAAAGCTAATCCCTAATGGTCCTTTCCTTGTGAGCTTTTAGTGTTGAAGCCACCCCGGGGAGAAAAACGAAGGCAGCTGTGTTGGGTTCCGAGCTATTCAATGTTAGCGGACGTGACTCTGCACTGTCTACTGCGCATAAATATACGGTATAAAGAATGCCTAAACAATAATAGCCTTGCTGAGATAATGCTCACGCATTTGCACGAAAAAAAGCTCGCCGCCAGGTGAACGGCTTCTTGAAGGTATAAAGATTACACAATCACTTACTTCGCATAGCCGGGTGTTTTCTGAGTGCAAAAACTTCTTGCGACTGATTTTGCGGGGCCATACCTTCCTTCAGTATATATTTTTGTCGCCGGGAGGAACAGAAAAAAAAAACATGGCTGATCCCTCCGTCCAGGAGCGTAGCCAGAAATTTTTTTCGGGGGGGGGGTTCAACCATACTTTATGTATGTTCGTGTGTGCGTTTGTATGTGTGCGTGTATATATACGCAAGCAAAATTGAAAAATTTCGGGGGGGGGGGGGGTTTGAAACCCCCAACCCCCCCCTTGGCTACGCCACTGCCTCCGTCAAAGGAATCGGTATAACACGAAAGTGAAAAGTGTGTTCACAGAAGTAGTGCTTATTGTGTAGCGATTATGAGAGATCATACAATGTCTATTGCTGTTTTACAGCTATAGACACCCTTTTGACGTGGATGCACCCACGTCGACGCCTAGTGGCACATCTCCATCGCGACGACTAACGCCCGATCATGATTTAACCGCTGTGGTAGTTGGACTTTTTAACGCATACCTGCACAGAGAGCGTATCACGAATTGCGCGCAAAGATGACATCAACAAGCACGTAATAAACACTGGTACTGTGTACTTCTTCAAAGCTTCGTAATTGAAGGAGAGTAACGGCACGGCGTGCGCTCCCGAATGATGCGGCAACCTACGCCTGTGCTCCTGCATACACTACCACACTGCGCTTCAGCAACACGGGGGGCAGAGCTTGAGCCGCAAACGCGCACAGGCGTTCCGCGTCTCGCTGGCCTCCATCTCGTTCCACTAAGCACCACATTCGTCCGTCGACATCATTGCCTTTCTGCACCGCGTACTGCAGCAGTTTTATTAGTCGATGCTACCGCACTCTAAGTAGTTGGCGGCGAAACACCGTTGGTGCATGTGGAAGCTGCACTAGTACGAAAACGAGCCGTCACACGCTAAAACGAAGCGAAAGGCAAAGAGCATAACTATTGACACATAACTGCGTCTGGGACGACTCCCCGATGCTAGCGCAACCAGTGTTTGTTCCTGCTATCGTGACGCTTTCACCATGACCTCCGCATTGCGCGCCGGCGCGCAATCTCGGACGCCATGCTTTAACTGTGTCGCCGACGAATCGTTCTCTATCGGTGCTAGTGCCATGCCACATTACTTCTCTTCATCGCTCGTAGACGGCGGCACCACCCTGCGCCGCCAACAGAGAGCACCGAGCGAGAGAGACTGTGTGAGAGATATAAAGCGCGTTGGTAGAATGTCCTTCGCCTGCCTCTTTAGCTCGGTCGGTAGAGCGTCGAGCGCTACCGTCGCGGGCCGAGGAGTCGGAGGTTCGATTCCGGTGGGGGAGCATTTTTCTAAAAGATTTTTTCTTTCTCATTTGGTGGAGTTCATTTTAACAACGTCATATTCGTGACGGAACTACGTCACTAAAGTCTTGGTGGGCGCAACAAAAAACACTTTCGTGTTAAAAAACTTTTTTCTGCCCTCTGCGCGGTGAAACAACCGAAGGCATTGAGACCAGCCATACCAGCCCGTCACGCTCTACACATTCAATTCAAGCACATAATTCCCACGCCCACTCAACGTTAAGTACATAAACGCTTCTAGATTGCAACAACAATGCGACAGACGCGCGTGAAGTACTATCTATTGCTAAAATCATCCAAATCCACGCTTGAAAACGCAGTCATCCATACCTCTCACCGGCACGCGCTGCCACCGCTGGACCCACTGGGCGGGGCGCGAAGGCTAAAAGGTCGCGTGTCGCTAACCGGCCTATCGCTGGGCTCGGCGGCTGGATCAAGACCTTTCGCTACTATTGAAGGATACAGGGACTTTATTCGATCCGACGTGCTACGCCGCACGCGGCGTACGACGACTCACGACACATGGTGCGAACGAGCAATCAGCGCGCAGGCTCCGCCGACATACGGCACCTCAGCTTGGACGCTCGGAAAACATCGTTTCCTCTACATTAAGTACAAAATAAACAACCTCACACAGCCGTGCTTCGTTCTCCAAGAACACTGCCAACAAAGCTACGCCTTCGCGAGCTGCAATCACCGCAACAGCCCGCATGCACGCACTACTACGAACGTAGGCCTAGTTAGGCCGACGCTCACGGTAGCTCCACTCGCGTTCAAGCGCGAGCTCATTGTCGAGCGCTTATTTTTGCCAACAGGATAAAAACTTGCACTCTTATATAACCGTTTACACGCGCAATTGGTGTTATCCGCGGCCTCGATGGGAAGAGCAAGGGTGGGAACGAAGCGAGCCGGTTCGTCGAGACGGCCGGTGCCACTGTTTACCTGTGTAACGGCCTTCCATCACGGCTCGATATCTCCTTGGTGGTTCGGAAACGGACGTCTCCTTGCAGAAATGACACACTGCAAGCATAACTTTATTAGATGCGAAGCTGCTTATGGCAGAGTTCAATCCGGTGGTGGTGGTGGTGTGCGACCTGAACACCCTTACTGCGCATGCGCCTTCTCTCTCACTCACTCTCCTCCTTTACGCAGCTGTTCGGTCGCCTACTCTCCTCCTCCCCCGCGCTGCAGCCGCGCCCCCTCCTCCTTTACGTGGGCGTTTACGCAGGCGTTCGGTCGCCTTCTCTCCTCTCCTCCCCCCTGTGCTAAAGCCTGTAAACCCACTCCCTCCCCTATTTTATATAAGCGCGTGCGCTCGGTCGAGGAAGTCTCGCTTGAATCGTGCAGTCGCTACGTCGGTTACCGGTCGCTGCAGTTGTTTCGAAAGCCTCCCTACCCTCGCCGCAGACTCGCGTTGTCTCTCTTTAGCGGAAGCGGTAGCACGACGCCGACGCTTGGCTTCGACGGCTGAGTGAGCGTAAACGGAAACTTGGTGTGCACCCCCCATGCTGCTTCGCATCCCCTCATGGTTCCCTTTAGTGGGAGATGGTGTGATTTGTTCAATCATGAGTAATTTCACGTCAGAAACAGTTTACCAATTTTATTCATGCCACCGTCATCGGCGATTCCACAAATACCAGGGCGATCGACGTGGGTATAAGGGGGGGGGGGGTGTCATGATTAAGAGCCATTCGAAAGAAAGACGACGACGAGGAGCAGACAACGTTCGGGACGGCGCGAGCGCGCGCACCATAAAGTTGTGTCTCCGTTGGTGATGTCAATGTCTTCAACGAACACGTCGGCGTCCTCGCCGCTGCCCATTGTCGTCACGCCACCTGACGTCGTCGGTGACGGGGCGGAGGCCCAGGGGTTAGGCCTAGCGGCAGTTGGTGGTGCCCGGTGCTAAGGGCTGACGTGGCCCTCCGGGGACTGTCTTCGTGGGCTTGATTCGAAGGGGGCTTGCGCCAGGAACGTCGGTGATGGATGTGCGCGGTTGCTGCATCCCGAGCAGCCTCACTCGAACCGGGTCGAAGTCTCCGGCCACCTCTCGGGACGCCCGCGTCACAGCCTGCCGAGTCGATGTCCTGCCGCTCCCGTCGCCAGTCCGTCTGCTGGCGAGACAACCTTCTTCTGCCAAGCCCACGTCGACAATCCCAGCTCTTCGATTGCGCCCCGATCACGGCTCGGGTCACGCGCTTCGGGCTTCACTTCGGGCCATGCGGCTGTTGGTACGAACAGCCGCACGGCAAATCGCATCCGAATTCGGACCATGAGTCCATCACTCAAGTCTGTCTGTTGTTTAGCTTGGTTCTCTGTACGGTTACGCTTATCGAGGCGAGCAGCTCGTTCTTCCTTCGTCACCTCGGCTCGCTGCCTCCTCATGGTTTCGTTCGGACGACGAAGCCTGGCTTCTTTCAGTCTCTCCGACTCAAGCGCGATTTCAGTCTCTCCGCCATGGTGCGATTCGGCATCCAATCCGACGTGCGACGCCGCACGCGGCGTACGACGATTCACGACACATGGGGCGAACGAGCAATCAGCGCGCAGGCTCCGCCCACATACGGCACCACAGCTTGGACGCTCGGAAAACATCGTATCCCCTACATTAAGTACAAAACAAACACCCTCACACAGCCATGCTTCATTCTCTAAAAACATTGCCAAGAACGCTACGCCTTCGCGAGCTGCAATCATCGCAACAGCCCACATTCACTCACTACTACGAGCGTAGGCCTAGCTAGGCCGAACATTCACTCACAAGTATGACTATAGCCCTAGCTAGGCCGACTCTCTCGGTAGCGCCTTTCGCGTTCAAACGCGAGCTCATTGTCGAGCGCTTATTTTTGCCAACACGATAAAAACTTGTACTCTTATATCAGTCAGTGAATGAACTTTATTTACAAAATGTCCTGAGGAGCCGATTCCCCTCAAGAGGGATGGTCAGCTGCGGGCCGCACCCCCGTGGGGACAGGAAGGGCAAGCCCCTCCGCCACACTGCGGGCCCTCTGGACAGCCCGGATTTGGACCTCCCGGTCCGAGCTGGTGATTGCTGTCCTCCAGGCGTCCTCTGTGCTGAGAGGCTCGCTATCGCGCAGCGCCGTGCATTGCCAGAGCATATGAGATAATGTGCAGCGTCTCTCGTCGCAGTGAGGGCAGTGGGGCTTTATGCTGTCAATAAACTTACTATACACTAAGGGCGACGGGTAAGTGCCCGTTTGTAACATTCTTAAGGTGACTGACTGGGCCCTCGAGAGTTGCGGGTGCGGGAGCGGGAACCTACGCCTGGCCAATTGGCAGTGTCGACATATTTCGTTAAATGTGAGAAGGGAATCGAGCTGCCGGGTGCCTTCCGCAAAGTATGTAGAGGCCGATTGCCCGTCACGGTGGGACAGTTCGCGTGCGCGGGCGTGGGCAAGCTCATTAGCATTGGGGATAACAGGGTGGACATCCTTACCCATGTGGGCAGGAAACCAAGTGATGTGACCGTTGATTTCAGTGCAATTCGGACTTTTGGCAAGAATATGGGCCGCCTTCTCACAGACTGACCCCATCATGCATGCTCGTGCAGCTGCCCGAGAGTCGGTGAACATGCACGTAAAGGTGGGAATCGCCACGGCCAGTGCTGTAGCAGTTTGCTCTGCTCTTGCCGGCGTGGTATCTCGAAGAGATGCTGCCATGAGGAGTTTACCATGAAGATCAGTGACCACAGCAACGAAATTGGCTGTGCCGGGGTATTGTGCTGCGTCAACGAACGCCACAAGTTCAGGGGTGGCAATAGCGGAACTGAGAAGTGACCTCGCTCTAGCGACGCGGCGGCCTACATTGTAGAGTGGGTGAACGTTTCTAGGAATTTGAGAGACCGTAATCTGCTCCCTCAATTTAATAGGGAGTTGTATCTTTTTGTCTGCTACCAAAGTGGGCTCGCAATCCAGAAACTCCAGGATGCACCTCCCAGCTTTGGAAGAGGACAGTCTTGCAGCCTGTGCTGTTTCTTGTTATATGACGCGTTTACACGCGCAATTGGTGTTATCGACGGCCTCAATGTGAACAGCAAGGGTGGGAACGAAGCTAGCCGGTTCACCTAGACGGCCGGTGCCACTGTTTGCCTGTGAAACGGCCTTCCATCACGGCTCGATATCTCGTTGGTGGTTCGGAAACGGACGCCGCCTTGCAGAAATGGTACACTGCAAGTAGCACTTTATTAAATGCGATTTCTTAGCGAACTTCGGCAACTTTGAGCATATCTATCTATCTATCTATCTATCTATCTATCTATCTATCTATCTATCTATCTATCTATCTATCTATCTATCTATCTATCTATCTATCTATCTATCTATCTATCTATCTATCTATCTATCTATCTATCTATCTATCTATCTTTCTATCTATCTATCTATCTATCTATCTATCTATCTATCTATCTATCTATCTATCTATCTATCTATCTATCTATCTATCTATCTAGCCGCCTCCGACTTTGTGCTCTCCTGGTCGTATCATTAATGGGATTTGTACCAAAATTAGTATGGCATAACATGACTGTATGACGAACATGAATGACTGGTCACATCATGAAAATCATGAATAACTTGTCATGAAAAGTATGATTTACAAGCCATGGCCGTGGTGCTCTTGTGGCCGTTTTGTTAACTCGATATATCCAAAAATGGGTACGATGAGACATTTCTGCATGATAAACATAAATGACAGGTGGTATTATGAAAATCATGACGTGCATGTCATGTACAACATGATTTACATGCCACGCTCATGGTGCGCTGACGGCCGTTTTGCTAGCTTGATATACACCAAATTTGGTATTGCGTAACGTGACTGTATGACGAACAAAATGCCAAGTGGATGGAAATGATGACATGTCATGTCTTGTATGTCACGCTTATGGCGCGCTCGCGGCCGTTTTGCTGGCTTGATATACAACAAAATTGGTATTGCCGGACGTGACTGTATTACGAACATAAATGAGGAGTGGTAATATCGAAACCATGACATGTCATGTCTACATGAATTGCATGCCGCACTCATGGCATGCTCGCGGCTGTTTCGCTAGATTGATATACGCCAATCTGGCATTGCATGACGTGACTGTATCACGAATATCAATGAAAGGTGGTAATATGGAAATCATGAGATGTCATGAGCAACATGACTTGCATACGCGCTCATGGCACGCTCGCAGCCATTTCGCTAGCTTGATGTACACCAAATTTGGTATTGCGTGATGTGACTGTATGACGAACCTAAATGAGAAGTAGTAATATGGAAATGATGGCATGCCATGAGTGACATGACTTGCATGCCACGCTCATGGCACGCTCGTGGCCGTTTCGTTAGCTTGATATACACCTAATTTGGTATTGCGTGACGTGACTGTGTGACGAACATAAATGACAAGTGGATGGAAATCATGACATGTCATGACTTGTATGCCACGCTCATGGTGCGCTTTGCATCCAGTGCGCTAGCATGGTAATGCGCACTGGAAAATTGGTATTGCACGATGTGACTGTATGATGAACATATATGACAGTTCCTAACATGTAAATCATGACATGCATATTATGTACAGCATGATTTACTTCTTGCTGGCTGCTTCGCGTTACATCGATTCCCACAGTGCGTGAGATCTGCCGGTTTTTTCAATCATGAGTTATTTCACGTCAGAAAGAGTTTATCCAATGTTTTTCACGCCACCGTCAACGGCGACATCCACAAATGCCAGGGCGATCGACGGGGGAGGCACTGTAACGGGTGCGCCATCGGAGCGGCGAACCAGCGACAAGGGGACACGGGCGCCACCAGTGGTGTGACGTCTGCCGCGCTGCCATTGGCTGCGGCCACCAGACTAAGGTCCCTATATTTATAAAGGTAGCGACAACTACACGCACGCCCTCTGGAGGGGGTCCAAGGAGCAGCGCTAGCAGACGACGCTCCGCTCGCTCGCGTGCATTATGCGCACGCCTAAAACCGCTTTTTGTGCGCGCTTGAACCGGTTAATTATTGCTATTTGTGGCGTAAGCTGCTGAGGAAAGTTCAAACGAGAGGGTCAACAACTAACGATCCCGGAGTACGCTAAGCATTGAAATAAAAACGCGTGCTTTTCCGAAGCAGCTTCTGAGCAGTTTCCCACAGCGGTTGGCATGCAGGAAATTTTTATTTTGGTTCTTTGCGTGTTTTCAAATTCAGCGTAACTGAAAGTAGATGTACTGCTTGCTTTCATAGTCGAAAAAAATAGGCAGGTTGTGAGGTTACTGCAACTTTCGGTAACATCATGGGTCACCTAGCGTAGTGTGCAGTGCAAAACATGCGCTATTGTTGCTTTCATTGCGTTTGTCAGCGTTCAGAAATATTTCCACGATTACACGATATTTTTAACTACGGTTATTTTGTTTATAAAGTACTCTAATAACCTTACTCAGGAGAAAGAGTTGCACTGCATTCGTGGAATATCAGCAACCAGATTATCTTTTAAGATCTAGGAAATATAGCACGCCCACTAGTGTCTCACCCATTTTAATGTTTAACTATCTTTACCGTCTCCCTTTCACTACCCCCACCGCCTCCAGAAAAGCTGAGCTAGGTGACTTTTTGTAGGGATGCATGAGTGTAAAGGCGCACTTATTGGAAAATTGGGTTTTATTGCATGAATTCATAGCAAAGTTTTTCTTTGGAAGGTTCGTTGTCAGTACTGATAACTCCTCGTGCGCTTGCAGGGTGGCTTCCGTTCCTTCTGCCTTGGCAAATTACCAAAGATTCCCGGTGCGGCATATATGGTTTCAGTTTTTTTTCCTCGTAGTGTCATGCAGTATTACTTACTCGAACTCGACAAAAGCATTGTGGTCCCCTGGGAAAAACATCACGCGGAATGCTTCAACGAAGAAGCCTTAATCGATCCCGCACGCAGCAGTGCGGCAAAACATGGCAAGGTGTGGCACAACACTAATCCCAAATGGTCCTTTCCTTGTGAGCTTTTAGTGTTGAAGCCACCCCGGGGAGAAAAACGAAGGCAGCTGTATCGTTTTCCGAGCTATTTAATGTTTACAGGCGTGACTCTGCATTGTCTACTGCGCAAAAATCTACGGTATAAAGAATGCCTAAACAATAATATCCTTACTGAGATAATGCTTACGCATATGCACGAACAAAAGCTCGCGCGAAAGGCTGCTTGAAGTTATAAACATTACAAAATCACTTACTTCGCATAGCCGGGTATTTGCTGCGTGAACAATTTCTTGCGACTCATTGTGTGGGGCCGTACCTTCCTTCAGAATATATTTTTGTCACAGCGAGGAACCAAAAAAAAAGTTTTTTTCTGTCCTCTGCGCGGTGAAACAACCGGAGGCATTGAGACCCGACATACTAGCCCGTCACGCTCCAAACATTCGATTCAAGCACAGAATTCCCGCGTCCACTCATCTTCAACTACATAAACGCTTCTAGATTGCAACAACAATGCTACAGAGGCGCGTGAAGTACTCTCTACTAGCTAAAATTGTCCAACTCCAGGCTTGAAAATACAGTCATCGATACCTCTCGCCGGCACAGCGCTGCCGCCGCTGGACCCTTTGGGCGGGGCGCGAAGGCGAAAAGGTCACGTGTCGCCAACCGGCCTATCGCAGGGCGCGGCGGCTGGATCAAGACCTTTCGCTACTTTTGAAAGATACAGGGACTTTAGTCCGAGCGCGCCCTTTGCGCCATCTCACTGGTAATGCTGAAAACTCGCTGTATATAAATAGCTCGCCGTTTAAACGTTGAAGGACGTGCGCTTTCGTGGCTCAGCGGTTAGCGCCGCGCGCTGCAGAGCGAGAGGTCCCTGGTTCGATGCCGCGCATCAGAAACATTTTATTGCGATAGCAATTATATGGACAATCTCGGCTGGTTTTCGGCGTCGCCGCCGCCGTTGGGCGCCGCCGTTGTCCCCCGTACATGTATCTATATAACCGGCCCCGCCCGTCGTTCGTCAGCGTGAAAAGACGCGAGGGGGTGGGGGGGGGGGGGGGCGTCCCTCGAGCAACCTTCGATTTTACGAGCGCGGTCATCTTGGGCGCGCACGTTATCTCCCCCTTCTCGGCGGCCGACAGCGGGGGGGCCGGTGTACCCTTCTCGTGCTGCGCTGTCAACGCGAAGAGAATGTGGTGAGCAGAGCGTCCCTAGAGCAGCCGTATGCTCTTAAACCGGCGTTTTCTAGAGTTGCGTGAGATTGGATCCAAAAGAGTTAGCTGCCAGCCTTACTTCGTATAACATTACAATTTGTTGCTATCGCATCCATTGCTTCACCCTTGCGGTGAACCCCTGACTTTTTCTTAATTATTTTTCTTTGAGGCTTTTATAAATATATAGATACATATACATATATGGGACATGACGGCGACGGTGAGAACCAGCCGAGACTGTCCATATAATTGTTATTGCAATAAAACGGAGCGCCGCTACGGAGCGGCGTCCCTTCGCTCCGTAGCGCACAGCGTTAGACGACTAGGCCAAGGAAAGTACGTCCTTTAGCTTGGTAACGGTGAGCTGTTATATGCACCATTTACAGCTGGCGCTACGGAGAGCTCGGAAGTGCTTCAGCGTGTTCTCTTGATCACCAGCGAGATGGCGCGAAGGGCGTGATTTAAAGGTCGTTGCCCCGCTCACTGACGAATACACTTAGCCCTACAGGGCGTGGTCGCCCGAGCGCGCGCGCTCATCTCATGATGGGAGCGACTTGGAAATCTTGCGCTTTCACCGCTTAATTGAAGTTACAGAGCGCACGAAGGTCACTGAGCTCACTGCAACGGCCGCGTTTGCGACAGGAGCGCGCTACTTAGAAAGAAGAAATAACTGTTACAGTTGTTAGTTCGCGCTAGTCCTGAGTATACATCTGCGTTCGTTTCATGCGTCCTCTTTGTGTTTAAGCAGCGCACCAAGTTTAGAGCGGCTCGTCGTTCTTTGTGTTACATTTCTTTCTGTTGCTATCGCATTCATTGCTTTGCCGTTGCGGTGAAACTGTCACTTTTTTCTTACCGAACTCCCTCTCAATTTCCCTGGGCTGGAATATGATGGAGTGAAATTTAATGTCTAGTTGTGTTTGATTATTCGAAATTTTCTAATGAGAATTCCAATAGCGCATTTGCGAAATGCCGAATATCTTTCGAATCCCCTTCGAATAATCGGCACCGACGGGAAGAACCCAAAAAGACAAAACGTTGGAGGATCGTGAGGGATCATTTCTTGCATTAATAATTGAATTGCTACGATTCATGCAAGCCAAGCTTAAGATTCCAGTGCCTCCGAAGCGAGTGCCTAATCCACTGTCGTCATCATGAGAATCATGATGATGATAATTCTAAAAGACAGGGCGTGCAAACACGGACAAGAAAGAAGTCTGGACACTACAAACGCATAAAGAAGAAATCAAATGCCCTAAAAACCTTTTAAATGCCAAGCATTTCTTAGCGAACTTTGGCGACTTTGAGCGTATCTATCTATCTATCTATCTATCTATCTATCTATCTATCTATCTATCTATCTATCTATCTATCTATCTATCTATCTATCTATCTATCTATCTATCTATCTATCTATCTATCTATCTATCTATCTGTGGCGACACACTGCGCACAAACCGGCACAGCCTCCGCCTCGCCACCAGCTAGCCCGGCGTGACACGGCCGCATGCTGCAACACGCCTCCGATAAGGGACAGCACCACCGCAGCGTCACCGGAGGCTTACGTCATCGACGGTTGTTATAAACCAAGCTGCCAAGCTCGGACCAAGCTGCCAAGCTCGGAAGTCATCAGTCCCTCTCCAACCGTTCGAGCGCAGCGGGGGGTATGCTCGCCCCGCTGCTGCTACTACGCTAAATAAACAATCGTTATGTTTTATGTTGGGATGCGTACTTTCGTCGACACGGCATCCCACATATCTATCTATCTATCTATCTATCTATCTATCTATCTATCTATCTATCTATCTATCTATCTATCTATCTATCTATCTATCTATCTATCTATCTATCTATCTATCTATCTATCTATCTAGCAGCCTACGACTTTGTGCTCTACTGGCCGTATCGTTAATGGGATTTATATCAAAATTGGTATGGCTTAACATGACTGTATGACGAACACGAATGACTGACCATATCATGAAAACCATGAATAACTAGTCATGAAAAGCATGATTTGCACGCCATGGCCATATGGCTTTATATAACTTTATATATCCGAAAATTGGTACGATGAGACATTTCTGCATGACCAACATAAATGACAGGTGGTAATATGAAAATCGTGACGTGCATGTCATGTACATCATGATTCACATGCCACGCTCATGGCACGCTCGCGGCCGTTTCGCTAGCTTGATATACACCAAATTTGGTACTGCGTGACGTGACTGTGTGACGAACATAAATGACAAGTGGTAATATGGAAATCGTGACATGTCATGTGCAACATGAGTTGCAGGCCGCGCTCATGGCACGCTCGCGGCCGTTTCGCTAGCTTGATATACACCAAATTTGGTACTGCGTGACGTGACTGTGTGACGAACATAAATGACAAGTGGTAATATGGAAATCGCGACATGTCATGTGCAACATGATTTGCATACCACGCCCATGGCATGCTCGCTTCCGTTTCAGTAGCTTGATAAACACCAAATTTGGTATTGCATGACGTGACTGTATGAGGAACATTTGTGACAAGAAGTAATATGGAAATCATGACATGTCATGTGCAACATGACTTGCGTGCCACGCTCATGGCGCGCTCGTGGCCGTTTCACTGGCTTGATATACACCAAAGTTGGTATTGCGGGACGTGACTGTATAGCGAACATAAGTTGCAGGTAGTAATATGAAAATCTTGGCATGCATGTCATCTACAACGCCATTTGCATGCCACGCTCATGGTGCACTTGCGTCCAGTTCACTAGCTTGATATAGATAAAAATTGGTATTGCGCGACGTGACTGTCTAACGAACTTAAATGACAGGTCCTAACATGTGATATGCATATTATGTACAGCATGATTTGCTCCTTGCTGGTAGCTTCGCATTACATCGACTCCCACGGTGCGTGAGATCTGCCGGTTTTTTTTTTTTTTCACGTAGACCCCCACGCGTGCCGAATAGTTATGTTCGCCTATTGCATGGGCATGTGCATATAAAGTTTCGTGCATTCTCTCTTTTCCGCCGTTGTGCGCCTCTTCAGTTGTTTGTCGGCGTTTGTGGTGTCGTGATTTCTTTCTTGTGTCCGTGTTTGCACGCCCTGTCCTTTAGAATGAATACTTACCAACTAGCCGAGCTCTCTGTATATTAAAAATGGTGATGATGATTCATGAAGCACTTTTTTTTCCTTGGTCTCAGTTTTGTTTAAAAGGTGATGATGAATTATGACTTTGGATAGTGAAGTAGCTTCTGTGGTTGAACCCTCAGTTACTAAATATATTGAAGGCTGTAGTCACTGCTGCAGTCGAGCTTACCACAGTCTACATAATTGCGGAACTTTTTTGTCGGTTACAAGCAATCATAATGTTCCTTTGTTAAAGTTAGTGAATATTTATTGCAAATAAGCTGCTCTGGATACTTAGCGCTGCTCTGAAAATTTTTGTTTTACCATTCGAAAACTACTCGAATAATATTCGAGCCTTATTCGATTGGGTTCTAAAATTCACAATTCGCACTCCTCTAGTAATGCCTTTCCCTTTTCCGTGAAGTTGATGCTAACACGAGCGAAGCCAACTGTTACGTATGCACTCTATTAACAGCTCTTCCTCTTTTGCTGCCATCTATGCATCGCCGTTGAAGTAAAGACCAGCAACTGGCGCCACATTGGTTACACTTCCTTAATGTGTATCTGAAAAAAAAAAAACAAAAAAACGGCAGATCCCACGCACTGTGGGAATCGATGTAATGCGAAGCTACCATTAAGGAGCAAATCATGCTGCACATAATATGCATATCATGATTTACATGTTAGGACCTGTCATCTAAGTTGATGAGACAGTCACGTCGTGCAATACCAATTTTGATGTATATCAAGCTAGCGAACTGGACGTAAGCACACCATGAGTGTGGCATGCAAATGGCGTTGCAGATGTCATGTATGCCAAGATTTTCATGTTACCATTTGTCACTAATGTTCTTCATACAGTCACGTCATGCAATACCAAATTTGGTGTTTATCAAGCTACTGAAACGGAAGCGAGCATGCCATGAGCGTGGCATGCTAGTCAAGGAAGGAAGTGTAAGTTTAAGGGCTCGTTTGCTTTGTTAAACACAATATTAATGAGAACTAACAGACAATGATGCCAAGGTAAGTATAGGGGATGTTATTAGATGTAATTGTAATGTACATCTGAAGAAAGAAAAGTGGACGAAAAGATAATTTGCCACCAGCAGGGACAACACGCAGTGTTGTACACGTTCCTCTAAAACAGGAACGAAAGCTGGTTCCTCGTTCCTTGCCAACCTTGGAACGAGTTCCCGTTACAAGTTCCTTCCATGCGAAAGGAACTCGTTCCAGTTACATTTTGAAAATTAGAACGTTTCGTTACATCACCGTTACATTTGAATTTTTGATCAAAGCATAGTGCCAGACAACCCGGAGGTGAAATAAAGTGACAAATTAAAAGCTCACTTCGCACTACGTAAATTTTACGAATTTAACATTCGTAGCAGGTTATATGTAGATAAAAGCAAGTTATTTACAGCAGGTTATATATATAGATTATATGCAGGTTATATGTCTAAGGTTATATGTAGATCAAAGAAATCTAAAAAAAAAAAAAAAGAAAAACGCTACGAGACGAACTTTTTAGAAACCAGTGGTCCTTCTACAGATATGCCTAACTGCAACTTTCGTAAGTGCAAGACATATGGCACTTTCCACGTCAGTCTTCAAATGCGCCGTCAGAGTACTGCACTTCAGATATTAACGCGATAGCGTTAAAAAGCTAGTTTCGCAGAAATTCCGGTGTCGGCGTCGGCGTCGTTGGTTGTGAGCGAAAAATCAGCGTTGTCAATAAGTGAAAATTCGCGATAGCTGCAAATAAATAAATAGTAAGAAACGATTCGGGTGCGAATCGAAGCCAGGCCTTTTACGTGGCAAACAGGCGTTCTACCGCAGAGTCAAGTGACTGCTTGGAACTCCGTCTGAAAAAAAAAAATTCTATACAAATGTCATGTAATTAGAGGAGTCTAGGCCTGTGTGCTTAGATTTAGGTGCGCGTTAAACAACATTAGATGATCAAAATTACCGGAGCCCTCAACTACGGCGTCTCTCATAATCATATGGTGGTTTTGGGACGTTAAACCCCAACAATTATTAATCTTATCTCTCTTTTTGCAAAAGGAAGAAATATGGCGTGGTGTGCACTTCGCTATACTGTACTTAGAGTAGGCATTCTGGAATAGTTTGATACGGCCAGTCTTACGCATGGAGATGTCCGTTTTCTTGCGGCACGGTTAAGTCATCCACCGTGAACCGAATTCAGGCTAGCAACTGATGAGGCGATGCACACGGGGCCCGATTACGCTATCGCGTTCTACTCTTCACGGCGATTTCAAATACAAATTTCCACACATGCACCAATATAAATAATTTTATGCACAGGAAACCGCACCGAAAAGAACAATACATAGGTGTTTAAGTGAGTGCTGGTTCACTATCACAGTGTGACTAGAAAATGATGTCTAGGGTACATTTTGCAACTTAGTAAAGTCCCTTGTTCGTACATAGCAAGAGTTGCATCTGGACGTTGGTATCCGACAGGTGCACCTGTTTTATCGTCAGCGCTTCGTTGGCAACGCTGAAGAGCCGTTCCACCGAGCGCTTGCGTACCACGGTGTTGTACACAAATGCAAACAAAGTCGCCGGAGGTTGTAGGAGTGCGGGCAGCCTCAGCGGGAGCAAAAATAATGTAGCCCTGGAACGTACGCGTATCCTTTTATTGAATGACAGTCGTTATCGGTGCAGCGACTGCCAGAATTAACTGGAATAAAAATTATAGACCGATAGCCACAGAGATAACTCGCATGTTGAAGGGATGCCTGCGCAAACGCAACCGTCGAAGGCACCGGACAGGCGCCACTGCGGCACTCGCGTCCACTGCGTGTCGGTCCTCTTACATTCCATCCGCGCAACCGGGTGTCAAAAAACAGATTTATCAATAGCTGCCGGCGGAATGAACGAGACACTAAAGGGACGATCGAGCCAACAACTAAAGGCCACGTGACGAGAAAAACACTCCCAAGAACTAGGCTGAAGCTTTGCAGTCGGCGAGCGCGCGAACATAAAACCAATAAAACGTCAGAAGCGCACGATGCACGCGGCAAGGGGCGCTCACTTCCAACGGATAGAACAGAAGTGTAACTTCGCCATCGTTTCGTTGAGGCCGAACAGCATTCATGCGTGGTGGGAAGACACTGCGCGGTATTACAGTGGTTAGCACATCGGTGCCTCACTCACATTCTATAGCCTCTCGCATTGTGAGTGGTTGCTCAACCGATGTGCGATTATTCGCGCTTTTCGAAGTCGGCTCCCCCCACTTTTCCATGTACTGACAGTCACATGAACGCGTAGAGAAACCGCCCGAACACACACACACACGCGCACACACACACACACACACACACACACACACACACACACACACACACACACACACACACACACACACACACACACACACACACACACACACACACACACACACACACACACACACACACACACACACACACACACACACACACACACACACACACACACACACACACACACACACACACACACACAAACACACACACACACACACACAAACACACACACACACACACACACACACACACACACACACACACACACACACACACACACACACACACACACACACACACACACACACACATACACACACACACACACACACACACACACACACGAATGTCAAGTACAAGTTCTCCAAGTGGCGTGAGCCAATGGGGCCCTGATCTAAGGGCTCCACCCAACGAGGACGATCTTCAGGCCTGCATAAAGACAAGTTTTTTTTTCTCTCTCTCCAAGGCGTGTCTACACTCCCACCCTCCAGAACGGCTCTTGATTGCTGTCAGACTGGATGAGACAAAAAAAAAAAAAAGCCGGCAGATCCCACGCACTGTGGGAATCGATGTAATGCGAAGCAGCCAGGAAGGAGCAAATCATGCTGTACATAATTTGCATGTCATGTTTTACATGTTAGGACCTGTCATTTATGTTTGTCATACAGTCACGTCGCGCAATACCAATTTTGGTGTATATCAAGCTAGCGAACTGGATGCAAGCGCACCACGAGCGTGGCATGTAAATGGCGTTGTAGATGACATGCATGCCAATATTTTTATGTTACCACCAGCCACTTATGTTCGTTATACAGTCATATCACTCAATACCGAATTTGGGGTATATCAAGCCACTTAAACGGCCGCGAGCGCGCCATGAGCGTGGCATGCAAATCATATCGCATATGACAAGTCATGATTTCCATATTACCACTTGTTATTTATGTTCGCCATACAGTCATGTCACTCAATACCAAATTTGGTGTATATCAAGCCATCGAAACGGCTGCGAGCGCGCCATGAGCGTGGTATGCAGGCCATGTGACTCACGACATGTCATGATTTCCATATTACCACTTGTTATTTATGTTCGTCATACAGTCACGTCACGCCTTACCAAATTTCGTGTATATTTATATCTAGCGAAACGGCCGCGAGCGCGCCATGAGTGTGGCATGCAAGTCATGTTGCACATGACATGTCATGATTTCCATATTCCCACTTGTCATGATACTCCTCCACCTCTCCGGACGTTAGTCCTGCCGCCGCAATGAGGGCCTGTGCGATCAGAGGTAAAAATATAACATTGCGATTGGCTTAGACGCCAGTATGCCCAAACAATGAATCGCGTGACTTATTGCATGCGGCTATGAGAATTAATTGGCGTATAAAAAACTTATGTTTCAACGTTTATGTCAACCGCAGAAAGGAGACGTGAGCGTGGCCATTTACAGCTGGGTGTGTTCAGATAAGAACGTCGGTGCATGTCCGCCGACCCCTTTTAATTTCGCCGAAAAAAATATATTTTGTTTCCCGAGTCCCCAGGACCACGAAACCACTTTTGGTTTCGCGAGAAAAAATTTCACCTTCTTTAAAAAAAATTCAGAAGTCTCCACTGAGCCGCCACCGTCTCTTTCGAATTTCGCGAAAATGGGATTTCGATGAGACGCTACAAAAATAACTATTGTAGCTGTAGGTCCGAAAAATTTTCTCCACATACTACGTATAGTTTGTGTTGACAAAAATTTATTACTTTGCAGTTCTGATGTTGTTCTCTTAAGAAAAAAAATCGCGAAATCGACACAAAGCTCACTAATGCTCACAATCAAGATTTTTTTCCTCCGCAAGTATAAACGCCAGACTTCCCAAAGTTTTCAACAACATTGCCAAATGTTTGGTGAACAAGTGTGCTGAATGAAATACCTGAGAGTGGCTTCAAACGTTAACCAGAAATGTTCAACTGAGGACATGTCTCTCAAAATGCAATATTTTGAAGATCATTTTAAAAAAAAACACCATCTTCGATTTTCTTTATACTCTCCAGAATTAAAGCCAAGCACATGTTCTAACTTAATCTGTAAAAACATGTTGCATTATTTTTGTGAGGTCGGAACTACGAAGCACGAAAAGTGGCCAAATTGACGTATAGTGAGTAACCACAACATTGAGCGAGCATGGAGCAATAGTTGCCATTATCATTATTTTTAGGTGCTGAATGTCATCTGTTGTGCTCGAGGGACAACAGCTTGACAGATAAAACCAAAGAGTTGCCTTAAAGTGCAAATTTGTTCATTTGCGTGCGTGCACGCGTCGCAGTTTTGGTCCTGGCGTAAGGACTAACCGCAAGATTTCTAGAAATGTAGTCAAGTCGAGCTCTCGGAAGGAACTGTTTATTTACCCCTATTGCATACACAGGGAGTCATAGTCACAAGTCATAGTCAGACAAGTTAGACAGTCACAAACGTCACTGAAGCACTTGTGCGTATCTTGCTCCTGGTGAAGCAACCTTGTGCACACAACTGATTTCGGCCTCAAGGAGGAGAACTTCGTGAGCTCGATCCTTGTGTCAGGGTGAGCCGCTGTAGACGAAATGTTTCCCGAATGGACCTGGTCATCAGCCGTTTTGATACGTACTCTTTTTGTCCTTTAGAACTAATTGCAATGAAATCTTTCTTGTTTGGGCTTTGTTGGGTGGAGTTGAGCTCATCGTCAGTATAGTATTTCATTGCTGCCTGTATGTTTTCTGGCTTCAGCTTCGATCTGGTGTAGAAGTTCGGATTTGACCACACCCGGGTGTCTGTATTTTCTGGATTTCCGAATGAGATGCCGAGTTGCGGATGGAATCATTTCTTGAATCTCTTGATGAGAAAGGTTCACAGGGAGCAATGTCAGGAGGCGGCAGCGTTCATAGTATGATTTGCAGGTATCGAATGTGTGCTTCAGGTTGCACAGCCACTCGCGACACGTGCTGCAGGTTTCCGCTGAAGGACCAGGTTCCTCTGTAGTGCCGTACGCTACTGTATGGACGGGAGAAATTGTCCTGGAGATAGCGCCCTCGAACTCCGCTTTCTTACGCTTGGCGTAAGACACTCGGCATTGTACTTCCACTTTCGCCGGAATTTTCAGGGTTGTCACGTCGGTTTTCTTAACGAGTACGTTTAGCTCTTCGACATAAACTTGTTCGGGAACAAAATTTGCGTCAGACTGAGATGCATCTGGAGACTCTACGGCGATCTGTTTCAAGCGGTTGAAACAGCTCTGGCGCAAAATGTCGGTTTCTCTGATGGATGAGGCTTTTTCTGGCATGCGCTTCCTTAGTAAGGCGACATTCAAATCTTTCACACATCGAAAGTTCCGCTTCTTCGTATGCCTCTTTCGGTAGTCAGCGCAAAACGCTCGCTCTGAGCTCCACAACGTGGCCATCAATATCAGGGCAGTGTAATACGCGCACGCGTACTCACGTTCGTTCACCAGCAGAGGACTGCCGGGTTGTCGACGGACGAACGGAAGTGAAAGCCGACGTTCTCTTATTACTTCGACCTTTCTTAAGCGAGTTGAGCTGTTTCTTGTTTATGTTCTTTTTTTTTTCTTTTTTTTTAGGGAGCGGGTGAGCGCAGTCGTGCTGCAGAAGCACCGCTTGTGCCGACATGCACCATCTGCGTTATCACATTACCAATGTGCCATGGGAAGCGATAAATATCCAGCGGTGGATCCTCTCCAGCCACCTCCTTTATGAGGCGTACGCAGGCTAACATGCACGAAAAATTTTGAAAGCGATTCCTGAGAAGAGTGTGACTCAGCAACGCGCGGCACGCTCAGAGCCTGGGACTCGTGTAGAAGTTTTTGTGATTTGCGTAAAAAAATGTAGTAATAATTTCCTGTTCAAAACCAACTGTTCTTGTTTTATTCCTGACAATCCGTCGATCCACAGAAGACATTCGCGACCTAAAAATAACGATAATGGCAACTATTGCTCCATGCTGGCTCAATGTTATGGTTTCTCACTATACGTAAATTTGGCCACTTTTCGTGCTTCGTAGTTCCGACCTCACAAAAATAATGCAACATGTTTTTACAGATTAAGTTAGAACACGTGCTTGGCTTTAATTCTGGAGAGTTTAAAGAAAATCGAAGATGGCGTTTTTTTTTTAATGATCTTCAAAATATTGCATTTTGAGAGACATGTCCTCAGTTGAACATTTCTGGTTAACGTTTGAAGCCACTCTCAGGTATTTCATTCAGCACACTTGTTCACCAAACATATGGAAATGTTGTTGAAAACATTTGGGAAGTCTGGCGTTTATACTTGCGGAGGAAAAAAATCTTGATTGTGAGCATTAGTGAGCTTTGTGTCGATTTCGCGATTTTTTTTCTTAACAGAACAACATCAAAACTGCAAAGTAATAATTTTTTCTCAACACAAACTATACGCAGTATGTGGAGAAAATTTTTCGGACCTACAGCTACAATAGTGTTTTTGTAGCGTCTCATCGAAATCCCATTTTCGCGAAATTCGAAAGAGGCGGTGGCGGCTCAGTGGAGACTTCTGAATTTTTTTAAAGGAGGTGAAATTTTTTCTCGCGAAACCAAAAGTGGTTTTCGTGGTCCTGGGGACTCGGGAAACAAAATATATTTTTTTCGGCGAAATTGAAGGGGGTCGGCGGACATGCACCGACGTTCTTATCTGAACACACCCAGCTTCCACACGCAGTTCATCTATGTATTTCGCAAGGAACGGCGCATCGTCTGATCACGCACCATGCATTCACGCCTTCTGTACGTCGTTCGCGACCCAACGGACGTTATATGCCAAGCGATTTTTCACAGCTAAATTTGGGTGGTTGCGGGCAGCAGATTTCGGTTGAAGTAGTATTTGGCAGTCTGGTAACATGCACTGTTTTAGAGCTGTTATCAGATCACATCATCCGATTTCTGTGGCGTAGTTGTCGGCCGCCGTCTGCGGTGGGCGCCAATGCAATGAGTGACGCGATTCGTTGTTAGGGGCACAGCGACATCTAAGCCAATCGCATTGTTATATTTTACCTCTGTTTATTATCCTCTTGATGTGTAGTATGCGAAATAAAGTACTAAAGAAAAGAACTTAAAATCATGTACTGCAAATACACTACCACTCCTTTTTATGCAGCAAATGCTGTTGGTTTGTATTGCCCCCATAGCAAAGTAATGCAATGTTGCCACTAAATTTCAACATTTTTTTCTCCACTAAAACAAAAATGACTCCGATTAAACTTTTTGTGGACAAAGTTGCTATGATCCTCAATCGTATGCGCTTTTGAGCTGATTTTTTCTTGGACCACCTTACGGTGCTACAGACGTCTCAACATGGGCCGAAGTGGCGTTTTTGCCAAGTTCAGAACTTTATTTTCGAGCCTTTGTGCCACACGCAGCGAAAACAAAAATATTTGGAGATAGTACGTTTTATGGAGAGTTTGATAAAATTAATTGATGCATTTTATCAATAATCGTATTTTGTAGGAAAAAATTCCGAAAACGCTACAATTTACTGCATTTTACCTACGCGCTAAGGATTGAAAAACAAAAAACTACCATAAGGAACTGTTGTATAATCAAAGCACGATGCTCGAAAAATGCAAAAAAGCATATCTTGAACGAATGCACCAAACGGTGGATTTATAGGGAATTTTCTTTTCGCACCTGGTTTCCCACCCGTTTCGTGAACTTGAAATGGCGGTCACGTGCACAAAAGATTTTTATCGCTCAAAATATGTTGTGAAAATACTCTACAACTAATGCCTATACATGTGTAATTTTCTCAGATTTTTTTTATGGAAAGTGATTTTTGGCGAGCGCCCCTGGTTGGGACAGTTGGCGTGGAATCACGCTCCTGCGACGTGAACGCACGTGGACCATTATATACATACCGAACGCACCAAACGGTTTGAGAAGATTACCAGAATCGTCCTATGCGAAATTGAAACCGCATCGCCCAAACATTTCAGGGCAGTGGCACCCAGCGAGCCTGAACCAACTTTATCGCTCATGCAGAAGCTTGTGCAATAAGAACCGGCAAACATGGGCCTTTAGACCATCTTTCCGGGGCACCACATCGGCATTTTTTTCGGGGAACTTTGAACCTACTTTCCTGCTAAGTGTAACCGTCGATACGAATGCGGGGTTTGCGCCTGATGACTGATCGATTCGCTTCCGAAGTGGATGAGTGAGACACATATTGCGTTATCGCCGAAGCACGGCGGTGTCACCAACTAGGGCAAGTTTCTCCAACTTTCGCTCACCCCGCCGAAGTCTGAGCCAGGTACCGCCACCCCGCCAAGGCTCAGCGAATTATCACGCCAGTACAGTGGACACCAGCACCCTGCACTGCCGCTCACCACGTCGGAGAGTTTCTAGGCGCCCTCCGCCACGCCGCGTTCTGTCCCCGTTCTACGCCAGAAGGTTTGCTTCACATTAAAAGTATTCTAGGACATGTGTGTTGCCTGAAAGCTTTATTATTGAAAAAAAATTATTACCCAGATTGTAAAAGAAACACTGGACTCCCTCCATGCAGATACTTTTTATTGCAGCTACTTCTACTTTTTACTAAGACATTATCAGCTCTATTATATTGTGAGCTCAAAAAAAGAAGACAGCTTATTGTACCACTGATGTGAGTGATGTCTCAGACGCGGTCTCTTTGCAGTTGTCTGTATACAACCGCCTGTTATGACGGAGTCGCGCTCTGTATTTTTCTTGGCTTATTGTTTCGTTATACTTGCTTTCACAATCGTTGGGTACCTTGTCTTTGTTTTCATCGTTAGTCATTAGCTGGTGATACGGGTTACCTGGAAGAAACAGTACATATTCTGGATTAGGCAAAATCCTTTTTTCACAGTAAAACAGTGGCAATAATTTCATTTTCATTTCATTTCATTTTCAGTTTATTTACTGTAAAGGCCCGTTGGGCAATACATAAGGGGGGGAGGGCGAGATAATTTTAGTACAATACACACCTCAAGTTTTACGCATAAAACAAAAAAAAAAAGCGGTACTAATAATACTTGTGTAATCACTCTTGCATAACGAAGCGTATGTGCAATCAATCACGAAGGCGAGAGTATGCAAATAAAAAATCGTTGCAGAAAGCAGTTGTAGAAAAAAAAAGTATACATACAAGTCACTGACAAGTGTGGGAAAAGCAAACAAAAAAAAAAAAACACAACGTACTTGCAGTAGAATTTAGATACACAATAGACCCACAAATGTGGAAAAAGGGAGTAAATTACACCAAAAGAATTTCCAGGAAGCAATACAGCGATTCCGAGACACACACACGCACTCACAGATATATATATATATATATATATATATATATATATATATATATATATATATATATATATACGAAAGCGTGAAAGGATTTCTGTGATGGGTAGGAATACACTGTAGTAAAGTTAGGATGACAAATGGAATGGTGATAATCAAGTTTGCTTCGATAGCTTGGTTTTAAAGGCTGACCTCAGTTACAAAATGTAAAATATCAGGAGAAAGTGTAGGTAGGGCACACGATATAAAGCTGTCGTATTTTGTTGTCACATATATCAAGTAATGGGAGGGAGCACGCTTGGTATCATGCTGCACGAAGCGTTCAGAGCTTACGAAATTTATCATTACTAATTTTGTTGAAAAAAGCGGCTGAGCGAATAGAAAATTCGGCTTGTAGTGTAGAACAAAATGGCACGTTCCTTTCCAGAATTAACTCAAAGACATTTTCGGTTCTTTGTAGCGAACAAGACAAAAAAGAAAGAAAGAAAAAAAGCAGGTCTGCGCGGAACACGCAACACAGTGGCAACGAAGGCTGGAGCAGCGGCCTTTCTAGAGCCCTTCGTAAACTCTGTTGGGACGACTACTGCAAGTACACTTTCAAGGCACCCACTACGCCATAAATCATAATTATGCGTAGTTGGGAAGTGCCCTCTACGCCATTATTCTTGATCTGCAGAGAATCCAGATGCTCAGTTCACGTCTGTAAGGCATTACGTGCACTTTGTTGATACTGTGGCTGATGACGATGAGAGAATTATGACAGGCCCTTTGTAATGGGTGCGAAGCTTTGAACCGCCCACTCATCACGCAGTTTGCATTAAGTGACACCTGGTGTTATTTTAGTTTTCTACAGTGCTATGTTCATGGCCTCTGAGATAGCGCGCCGGCGGGAAACCCGCCGGCGCCCCTATCTGGAGGCCAGACTATGTTACATCTGCCAACACGTTTCCTTGGCCGACATGACGCCTGTACAAGGTGTTTTTGCGAATAGATTTGAAGCACGTGCCGGCGCGGCTCTGTCCTAGAACACTTCATCGCCACGAGCAGTGCGCGGGTTCAATACTTGCTCGAAATTTTAGCGCGATAGCGTTAAAGAGCTCGTTCGCAGAAATTCCGGCGTCGATATCGGCGTCGGCGTCATTGGTTGTGAGCGAAAAATCATCATCTGGTCCGTGACTGAAATTCGAGAAAGATGGAAATAAAATTAGTAATAAAAATTTGCGGGTCCGAGTGAGGATAGAACCCAGGCCGTCTGCGCGGCAAGCAGGTGTTCTATCACACAGCCACGCGTACGATTGGAAAAACGCTGAAAATAACTTCCTCTTCTTGAAAGTACAGTGAAAATAACTGTTTCTTCACGAACACACGTGTTCTGTATACATACGTCACAATACAACAAGCAATTTCGAAGTAATATTGCGTGGTACAAGCGTGTGTTGCCATCGGGCGTCAGAACACGTGAATATCATGACAGCTTCGTGGTTTAAACCCGGCCACCCATTACAACAGGCGCACACTTTACTGCGCGTATTCCCTTAAGACTACGTAGGGGTGCATAGCAAGTATGCACTAAGCGCTTGAAGTAAGCATTAGAAACATGATATCGCTTGAGCGTTCAACTCTTAAATGCGAAGAAACACGCGCGAAACGAACGCACAAATATACACAGGACGAGCACGAACAACTGTACAAATTGCTACTTCGTGTGTGAGCACCACGCTCCTGTCGTAAACGAAGCCGCTGCGGCGAGCGAAGTGACCTTCGTGCACCCTTGAACCACTGTATCTTCGAAGCAAACTTGCGGTGGAAGCACAACACATACGAAGCGCCGCAGTCACGAGATAAGCGCGCGCGCATCGCAACGACAGGGGCGACGACTTTTAGAGCGCGCGCTCCGCGCCACCTTCGCGCCGTCTCGCTTGTGATGACGAAAGCACGCTCAAGTCGCGGAGCTCTGAGGACCGCCAACGATATATGGTGTATATAAATAGCTCGCCGTTGGTACGTTGGAGAACGTACGCTCTGTGGCTTAGTGGTTTCGCGCAGCGCGCTGCGGAGCGAGAGGTCGTACGTTCGACGCCCGGCGACGGAAATTTTTCTTCCAGTTTTACCTTTGCAATCTGTATGTTTGTATTTTACAACGTCATATCCGTGACAGAAATACATCAGTGGGGCCGTGGTGGACCCCGGAATAAAACACTTTCGTGTTAAAAAAACTTTCTAAGATGGCGACATTATGGCTCCTGCTCAGTCTTTTAGATGCGAAGCTCAATCCGGTGGTGCGCGGCTTGACCACCCTTACTGCGCATGCGCCAACTCTCCCCCCTCTCCTCGCGTGAGCGCGAGGAGGTGGGGTGGAGGAGGTGGCGTGAGCGCTGCCTCCGCTTCGTTTCTCCGCTCCCGTTTCTCTCTCTACGGCGCAGCTGTGCGCTCGTATATAATGCGCCGTGTGCTCGTATATAATGCGACGCGCGCTCGATCCGTTGCACTCTCCTTCGCAACGTCGCTATGGATGTCAACGTTGACGCCAGTTGGAGCGGCATCGGTAACGTAAGCTGTGACAACACCGTAAGCAGCACCGCTGATACACAACTCCACACACAAATCAAACATACACGGAAACAATAAATGGAAACACAAGTGAACACCAGCGCTGCTTCGCATGCCGACATGGTTCCCTTTAGTGGTAGATGCTGTAATATTCTGAACCAGCTAACGTCGTAGCATCTACACCATGGGAATCGATGTTATGCAAAGCATGCGTGTGAAAGGGGACTGTGTTGTAATTATTTTATTGAGCGAAACTTTACGAAATGAAGCTAAATATATGTACAAATCTTGTAGGTACAGTCATATGTTGAACAGTCGCATATGTTTTATATGATAATTATTTACACTTGCGTAACCTGATATGTAGTGTTTGTGCTTGCGAGGAGGGTAGCCTTAACTGGTGCTACGTAGACCAACTTCAATGCATGGCGCTTAGTTTCAGTGTTTCACAGCGCATGGAACGAGGACAAACAAAGAGGAGGCACACAGAGCACTGTCTCCTCTTTGTTCGTCCTCGTTCCATGCGCTATGAAACATTGAAAGTATGCTGCACCAACTAGCCCAATGCTCAACCTTAGGGAGCTTACTTATGGAATTGCCGTTACCCCACGTGACGCCTTGTATTGTAGAAGTAAATATGTTATGTTATAACCAGAGATAGCCAGAAATGCAACCATAATTGACGTTTCACCAACATTACGTCTGCATAGGCTATTTTTCCAAAGCAGTTTCTTGAACTGGTGTGGCTCTGTGGTAGAATACGTGAGTGACACGCAGAATGCTTGGGCTCGATTCTTACTGGGACTCTAATACTTATTCTTTAGAGTCTTTGGGTCAACGCTGCCGATATCTCTTTTTCTTAACGCTCTCGCCCTTACATTACCAATGCCTGCTCTCGGATTTTCTGGGTAGATATAAACTGTCAACAGTGGCGCGCCAACTAGTTTGCGAGTGGGCGTTCCCTCACTCCACCAGCCTTTTATATATATATATATAAAAGGCCGGTGGAGTGAGGAACGCCCTATGGTTATCTATCTATCTATCTATCTATCTATCTATCTATCTATCTATCTATCTATCTATCTATATATATATATATATATATATATATATATATATATATATATATATATATATATATATATATATATATAGGAAAGAAGTGTAAACTTAAGGGCTCGTTTGCTTTGTTAAACACATTATTATTGAGAATTAACAGACAATGATGCCAAGGAAAGTATAGGGGACGTTATTAGAAGTAATTGTAATGTAAATGTGAAGAAAGAAAAGTGGACGAAAAGATAACTTGCCACCGGCAGGATCCGAACCTGCGAATATATATATATATATATATATATATATATATATATATATATATATATATATATATATATATATATATATATACAGGGAGACAGAGAGAGAACTTCGTTGGTACTCCACTTGATGTGATCTTAAATATGCAGAGATCACGCCGTGACAGAGGTAGAATACGATTAGCATCATTTAATAACATTACACAAAAAGTAGTCAGCTTTACGAAGCATAAAATGACACAACCATACATATATGTCTTATGCATGTAATAGTATTACAAGCAACACTTTTATTGCGATAGCAATTATATGGACACTCGCGGCTGGTTTTCGCCGTCGGCGTCGGCGTCATTTGCCGTATATGTATATGTATATATATAACCGGGCCCGTCCGTTGTTCGTGAGCGTGAAAAGACGCGAGGGGGGGGGTCCCTCGAGCGACCTTCGATTTTACGAGCGGGGGGCGCGCGCGTTATCTCCCCTTCTCGGCGGCCGACAGCAGGCGGGGGGGGGGGGGGCGACGTTCGATTTTACGAGCGCGGGCGCGCGCTTTATCACCCCTTCTCATCTCCCCTTCTCGGCGGCCGGGCCGGCGTACCCTTCTACGTGCTGCGCTCTCAACGCGAAGAGAATTCTCTTAAACAAGCGTTTTCTAGAGTTGCGTGAGATCGGATCCAAAAAGAGTTAGCTGCCAGCCTCACTTCGTATAACATAATTTTTTGCTATCGCATTCATTGCTTCACCCTTGCGGTGAAACTGTGACTTTTTGTACATTACGTTCCCACACAAGTATAAGCATGAATGCAATAAGTCGACGGCGGCTTCCCCCGTAGTATAGATTCATTTAATCTAATTTCGTTAACGTCCAGAAGCTGCTCACCGATAATTGCGTATTTTAATATAGGTAGCAGTGACTGCACATTTTCTTTTCCGTAATTAGTACCACACTTTCTTGCAGATATTGAGGCTTGCGTATCTTATATTTTGTCTTGTTTGTTTCTAGTAATAGTTTTACTAGCGGACAGGTATTATTAGTGTTACGTTGTTAGGGTGTTTAAACAACGTGCAGGTTCTTAATAGTAGGGTGTCCGAGACGTCGCCACAGACACCCAAGAACAGACGAGGCCGTTTGCACACCACATTTTATGCACACACAAAAAAATGACTAAACATAACACTGACAGAATGGAAAAATCGACCCTGCATTATACACTCGCGCTACCGCAGTCCTAACCGTCCCTAGCCTACGACACGAGACACGATGCTGGTCTCACCAAAGTCCGTAGCCTCAGAAGGGAGCCCGCTGAGCGAAGAGGTAGAACTGGCAGCCACTTGACGAGTAGACACCGCTGTGGTAGCCGCCGTCGCGTCCTGGCCGGGCCCGTACCCCAGAGCTCGTGCCCAAAGCCCGACAGCTCAGCGCTTCCACGGACACGGGACGCCTCGAAGCGGCAGCACGTCGGAGAACCGCGGCCATGGCCTGCTGGTACGTTGCAGGTCGCCACGGGCTCAGCGGTTCACCAGGCTCGGGTCTGGAACCCGACGGCCAAGAAACGTGGCAGGTCGCACCAGGCTCAGCTGTTCACCAGGCTCGGGTCAGGAACCCGACGGCCGAGTAGCGTGGCCCGTCTTCCTCGCTTCTTCTCTCGTCTCTTCGCCACCACGCTTCGCCCTCTCTTCTCTCGTGACTCCCGTGGCCTTTTCCTATTGGCTTTTTTCTCTTTTGTTGTTTTGTTTTTACAGCGCGTCGCTCGTGCCACTTTCGTTGTCGTTGTCTTCTAGCTCTTGTAATGGCGCGCACTTCAAATATTCGCGCACGTCACTCACTACAAAAGCCCCCTCCCCCCCTACAATGAGTTTTTTTGTATAAAAAAAACTGCTGACACGTGCGCGGTCTGTGATTCACTGCACTGTATAGTTCATGTGCACTGTATAGTTCAAATGTCCATGTCCAACCAACACTAAATGCACAAGAACACCGGCGCGTACATCGACACACTTCGAGCATCAAACTGCCAACATATTAGTCCATTCAAACCTGACCTCTTGACTCACAATCTACTCAGGAAGTCCGCGCCAGTATTCTCCGATCCTTTTATATGCTGAATGCTAAACGAGTACTCTTGCAAAGCCAAGCTCCACCTCAGGACCCTACTGTTCAAATGTTTGGCTCTGGCTAAGTACTGTAAGGGTTGATGATCTGTTTGTACAATAAACTGATTCCCGTACAAAAAAATGTGAAATCGTTGTACCGCCCAGACTAATGCCAAACATTCACGCTCTATGGTAGAGTAATTCTTTTCCCGAGGTAGCAACTGGCGGCTGGCATAAGATACAGGGTGTAACAACCCGCCATGTTCCTGCATTAATATCGCAGCGATGCAGGTGTCAGAAGCGTCCGATCGAAGTACAAATATGCGCTTTGGATCGGGAGCCTTTACGATTGGTCCAGAAGCAAGGGCTTGCTTTAGTGCTTCAAATGCCGCCTCTCTTTCAGAACTCCAACAAATATTGTTACTCTCTTTTTCCTACTGAGCTCGGTTAGAGGCTGAGCTTTCTCCGCATAACGGGGAATCATATCACGGTAATACCCTGCCAGTCCAAGAAACGATCGAAGCTGTTTCTTTGTCTCAGGTCATTGTGCATTGGTAATCTTCTCAACAGTACTCTCCGTTGCTCGGATGGTCCCTCCTCCTATACGGTGACCTAAGAATACAACGGACGTCATGGCGATTTCGCACTTCTGGGGTTTGATAGTTAGTCCAGCTTCTCTCACTCTATGCAGGAATTGCTGCAAAGCTTCTACATGCTCTTGTCATGTCATAGTTGCAATGAGAACGTCGTCAATGTAATGCACTATGTTTGCGAGGTCTTGAAGAAGGGTTCTCATTAAACGCGTGAACACCGCAGAAGCAGTTTTGATTCCAAATGGCATGTAGATAAAGTGGTAATGTCCGGTTTGAGTTGAAAAGGCGGTTATCGATCTCGACTCCTGTTCCAGTGGAACTTGCCAATATCCCTTGGTAAGATCGAATTTCGAAAAATATCTCTTTTTCCCGACCTCTGCAAAACATGACATCCGTCCGTGGTATGGGTTCAGCATCTGATATCAACACCTCGTTGATGCGACGGAAGTCTATGCATGTCCGGTAAGTTTTGTCCGGCTTCTTAATTAGCACCAAGGGTGAATTGTAGGGTGAGTTAGATCGCTCAATCACTCCGAGCTTGAGCATATCTCGAACTTCCTTTTCAACCACTTCTTTCATCGCCAGTGGAAGTGGGTACTGCGGAGTGCAAATCGGATCCGATGTTGTCAATCGAAGCGGGCATTCCAACAGATTAGTCTTTCCGGGAATTTCGGAAAATACATCTTGATAATCGGTCAAAATCCTGCGGAGCTCTGTAGCTTCGTCTTCAACCAGCCCCTCACCTATTGGAATTGTCTCCACACCAGACCTTTGGTCAACGGCGCAAACTGGTATAGGTGAATCCGTCTCTTCTTCCATCACTACGAATGAAGCTGTCTGTGGAAACTTCTCTGGTTGGCGATCCTCGTACCGCTTTAACATGTTAATGTGAAATAACTTGGACGTCCCACGTCCAACCAGTAGTCATGGTTGCCCTTCTTTCCTGTGACCTTAAAAGGTCCTTTTCATTGCATGAGTAATTTGTTTCCCGTCGTAGGGAGTAGGATAAGGGCCCGGTCTCCTACTTCAAGCTGACGTCTCGTGCTCCTCCGATCATAGTACTGCTTCTGAGACTTTCTTGCTTGTATCAAGTTCTCATGAGCCAACTGCAATGTTTATTCAAGGCGATCTCTGAGATGCAATACATATCCGTAGGTTGTCTTCACCTCCTCACCGATGTGCTCACCAGTCCATAATTCCTTTAACAAACTGAGGGGTCCTCTGACGTAACGCCCGTAAATAAGTTCAAAAGGAGAGAATCCCATGCTGGTCTGAGGCACTTCACGATAGGCAAATAGAAGTGGGGCAAGCAAGCGATCCCAGGATTTTGGTTCCTCCTGGCAGAGCTTGCGCAACATCTGTTTTAACGTACCGTTAAATCGTTCCACCAGCCCGTTACACATAGGGTGGTAAGGTGTAGAGCTGAGGTGCTTAATAGCCAATAAGTCGTTCACTTCTCTCATTAAGTCGGACGTAAAAAATGATGCTTGATCACATCGAATTTCACGCGGGAATCCGACGCGTGAAAACATCTCTACCAGGCCCTCTGTTACTGTCGCCGAATCGATTGCTGGCAGGGCCACTGCGTCCGGGTAACGTGTGGCGAAGTCCCCCATGGTGAGTATGTAACGGTTGCCGTTTCTAGACACAGGTTTTAAAGGCCCGATAATATCGATTGCCACTCGCTCGAAGGGGGTGTCAATCAGTGTCATTGAGCCCAGTGGTGCCTTGCCCACTTTACCTTTTGGGTATGTTCTTTGGCAAGTGTCACAGGATCGCACGTATCTCTTTACTTCTTCCTGAACTCCTGGCCAATAGAATGATCCGAGCACACGGTCAATTGTCCTCTTGATGCCTTGATGCCCCGCCATCAGACTTTCGTGAGCCAACTGCAGTACTTGGCTTCGCAGCTTTCGAGGAACAACAACCTGCTGTACCATCTTGCCGGAGGATAACCGGTAATGGCGATATAAAACTCCCCTTTGCATAACAAACGAATGCTGTGTCGATCCTCTCCCAAAGAACACCTGGCCAACTTTGTTCCTACAGAGATCCAGGCTCTTGTCTTCTGCTTGCACAACCTTGAGGTCTCGTTGGTTCATCTTCATAGCGGTTGCTTTCACCTGAGTCCAATGAAGTACTTGGGTTCTTGACTACGCTGAGCATTGACTTCTTGCCGCGATCTTCTTTCTTCGTACCTGAACCCTCCTTCATGCTGTTAAGCTTCGTTTTCCCCTTCTGACCGTCTCTCGCTCCACCTGCTGTCTGGATCATTGGGATCACGGGATCCTGGCACATTTCCCACAATCACGTCATACAATGGGGAAATCATACATTTTACAATCACCGTGCCAGAAAAGTAGGGCGAAGATATCTCCGCTTTTGCTTCGGGAACTTTTATTCTGCTCCCATCAGCTAAAAACACCGTCGTCATAACTCCTGTAAGCGCTTCGTCGGGGACGAAGGAACGTCGTACAACAGTCGTATTACTTCCTGTATCCCGGAGAACGGAAACAGGTTTGCTAAATAAGAGGCCCTGAAGAACTGGCATCTGGCATTTCGTTGTCGTTTGTTGCGTGTTTACTGCCCCAGTCACATTCTTTTCGGGCCCAGAGCCGGATGCGTTATTGTCTCTTGAGTTCTCTTCGGACAATATACATGAAGTCTTTTTATACGTGGTGGGTTTCTTGGTGCAAACTTGGGTATCGTGTCCCACCCTACGACAATACCCACAGTAAGGTTGCCTCGTTCTAGCACGACACTGCGCAACCAGCCTTATGGCTGGTTTTGTTGCATACAAAACATTGGGCTGAATTTTTCGAGGTCGTGCTCCCACCTTTCACTGCTGTGCCGTTCTCCGCCTTCTCACGGAAAACAAGCAGGTTCGACTGTCGTTGCGCCTCTAAAAACTGATCAGCCGCTTCAGCCATTTCTTCAAGTTTACGGCAATTCTTTTCACGCAAAAAGAGCGCCACTCGGTCGTGACACTTACTTATGAACTGCTCAGCTACTATTAGGTCACGAACTGATGCATATTCCTTCTCTACTTTCGACATATCCATCCATCGGTCGAAAAAACTCATTAATCTTGCAGCATACTGCCTGCCGGTTTCTCCCTCTTGAGGCTTACTGTGCCTAAACTTTTCCCGGTACCCTTCCGCTGTGAAGCGAAATCGCTGCAATAATGCAAGTATCGCTTTCTCGTAATCCAGTGCGTCTTCAGGAGATAGGCGACCAAACACCTTTAGCGTTTCTCCGCTTAGGCACAAACTTAGAGCCGTGGCCCATTTGTCTCTAGGCCACTCTTGCACCGTAGCCACATTCTCAAACCTTTTCAAATATGCGTCCAGGTCATCCCGGGTTTCATCAAATCCTGGTATAAAGTTATGAGGATTCACGTTAGAAGACACCCTTGCTGGTCTTCCTATGTCCGCCCCGACCGGTTCTCTGGGAGCTTCAGTCTGAGTAAGTTGGAGACGCAACCGAATCGTTCTTTGGGCCTGTTCCTCGACCCGTAATTGTAGCTCCATCTATTCCTTTTTCGCCTCTTTCTGCGGCCCTCACCAGACGCGCTTGTGCTTCTCGTTCTTCGATCCGTAATTGTAGCTCCATCTGTTCTTTCTTTGCCTCTTTTTATGCCGCCCTTTCCTCACGAGCTCGAGCTTCTCGCTCATCAACCCATGCTTTCAATTCCGCGCCCTCCAAACCCATGCGCAATGCCAACGCCGTTAAATCTGTCGTGCTCATCTTTCCTGACTAGTCGTAAGCCTCACTCAAGTGTTACAAATGGCCTCGTCCTGTCGCCGCGGACGCCAATGTTACGTTGTTAGGGTGTTTAAACAACGTGCAGGTTCTTAATAGTAGCGTGTCCAAAACGTCGCCACAGACACCCAAGAACAGACGAGGCCGTTTGCACTCCACATTTTATGCACGCACAAAAAATGACTCAAAATAACACTGACAGAATGGAAAAATCGACCCTGCATTATACACTCACGATACCGCAGTCCTAACCGTCCCTAGCCTACGACACGAGACACGATGCTGGTCTCACCAAAGTCCGTAGCCTCAGAAGGGAGCCCGCTGAGCGAAGAGGTGGAACTGGCAGCCACTTGACGAGTAGACACCGCTGTGGTAGCCGCCGTCGCGTCCTGGCCGGGCCCGTACCCCCAGAGCTCGTGCCCAAAGCCCGACAGCTCAGCGCTTCCACGGACACGGGACGCCTCGAAGCGGCAGCACGTCGGAGAACCGCGGCCATGGCCTGCTGGTACGTTGCAGGTCGCCACGGGCTCAGCGGTTCACCAGGCTCGGGTCCGGAACCCGACGGCCGAGTAGTGTGGCCCGTCTTCCTCGCTTCTTCTCTCGTCTCTTCGCCACCACGCTTCGCCCTCTCTTCTCTCGTGACTCCCGTGGCCTTTTCCTATTGGCTTTTTCTCTTTTGTTGTTTTTTTTACAGCGCGTCGCTCGTGCCACTTTCGTTGTCGTTGTCTTCTAGCTCTTGTAATGGCGCGCACTTCAAATATTCGCGCAAGTCACTCACTAGAATTAGTATTATTACATTACTATTTTTATCTTTTCAACCAGACGTTATCTTTTATGTAAAAATTTGTAGTATTAGGGGCGTAGAATTTATACTCATAGTATTTGTATTTGCAACGTTGCTTGGAGGCCCATACGCCTATGCGATTGGTGTTAGAACGAATTTTCTTTGTAAAAATATGGGACATTAGAACGTTATACTGCCGCGAATTGTTTCCATGCGCATTGGTCGTTAGTTGTTTATGATTCCTCGAAATTTTCTCGGTCATGCACACAGCACCGGCTCGTAACGCGATGCAAGAAATGAGCCCAATATGATCTATCGCGCAAGGACCACCATGCCAACTACATAAAAATTAAGAGAATGCACTATTTTCAACACGGCATAGCTTTGGCCATTGGTTAACCAAAGACAAGATTTTAACGAATGACGAAGAATTCTTTGCTATTCGTCAAAAATTTTTTCGGTGTGTTGTAAAATTACGTCTCGCTACGGACGTCACAAATCTGTGAAACCTAGCGGAGTTAAAATGACGTGTGCACACTAAATAGCGAACAAATATGCTGAAAAATGCTTAACACGTTTAAAGTAGCCTGAGAATGTCTCATTCTGGGTGTAATTAAAGAAGGCTGCCCGTTGACCACTTTGGCAATGGCTACTAATAACAGCTGGCGAGAAGGATTCATATGAGTTTAATAAATATTTTTAGTTGTGACTCAACGGCGGCACTGCAATACCTTCTGTCACCTTTACGCCACGGTCCGCACGAGCAACTGGTATTTCAGATTGCAGAAATGGCACACCGCTTAATTGAGAAAGGACATGAAAAATAACGTTTCAATGGCTCGCAAGTCGCTGTGTGATTATCGGCAATGAACGGGCTGCAGCCCATGCAGAAAACATTCAGATATTAATACTGTTCTCTAGGACTCACGCTGCATGGAAGCTCCGCGTGCTTCTCGCCAATGCACCACGCTGCATTGGAACGAGTCACATTTCTAGCATGTACGGCTATATTCCCTGGACCCAACTCTCAGCCTTCGAATTCCTCCAGGATTTCGCCGAGGTGACGCTACCCTTTTTTGTGGGTTTGGTTGGGTGTCGCACTTACGCACGCGTACGCGTTCCGCATAGGGATGGCCAACACCACAGCATGTGACCACTGCGGCAGTGATGAAACTATTCACCATATTATGTGTGAGTGACCACCATACTGTTTACAGAGACAGTTGCAAGGCGCGTGATAAAGTGGACGACCGTACTCTTTCGGAAGAACGAATCATGCGCCATCGACCGGACCTAACGTCTCAGAAGAAGGCTGTGCAAGCGCTACTGCGCTTCCTGCTTCCAAGTAGCCTCTCAGAACGGCTTTGTTTTGAACGTCCTTCGTGTGTGTCCATGTGTGTGTTTTTTTTTTCGTTTTTCTTTTATCTGTTTCTCTCTCTGTCCTCTTTACAACCTCTATTTCACCACCCCTGTGCAGGGTAGCAAACCGGCTACTTGTACCAGATTAACCTCCCTGCGTTTTCCTTTTGTGGGAATCGTGCGCGCCCTTCCCCTTGGCGCCTCGTTCCCCAGCTAGCGCGAGTGCTGGCCGCGTGCTCCTCGAGCGCCGAGAACCTCCGTTAATCGGCGACATGTCCACCGTGGCTTCGCCGCCAGGCCTTTTTGTCGGGTGCGAGCCATGCGCCGGTCTTCCCTGCACGGAGACACATGTACGAACTTGCCCGGACAATGCCTTCCCCTCGCGTCACGCTAGCGCACGTCATGGTGCTTCGCTGGTATTCCAAGGTCTATTCAAATAGGTCGCGAAACTTCGGGCGAAAAGCAGTTCAGAAGCTATTGCCAGCGACATCAGCATGGGGAGTTATGGGAGCTGCGATTACAGTGCGACTATGTTTGGAGGGAACAAACACTAATAGCGAGAAATGAAGTTTTATTCAAAGACGAAGCAATCGTTATGTTTTACAAATGACATTTATTTGCCCAACAATATTATGTAGGTGCAATCAGCAAATAATTTATGCCAGTGTTTTATTGTTACGAAAAATCTTTTTCTTAGCGCCCTCTGCGCACGCCATTTATTACTCAGTGCAGCACTTGCGCTGCATGGAAACGCGCGCTCGTAAAATCCGTCTGTGATGACACACCCCCTCACGTGTTTTAGTGTTCCGCATTTGCTTGCGTTCTCTGAATTATTTTGGTGAATATTTAAGTTGTGCTGTGAGCGAAGTTGTGACGTGCGTTGCATCGTTGGTGAACGTCGTAAGTACAAGGTCCAACCGGCAGCGTTACGATACGGATAACATTTAACGTCGAGTGCTTGCCTCGGTACCTGCGGAAACGATGTGCTGTGCAAAGATGCAGTAGCAACACACGTATGCCTGGCGACCCATGTCTTCTAGATAAGAAACAAGGGCAACGGTTAGGAGGGCTGTGCTCACTGGACTTTCATGCATCAGTATTCCTGCGGCCCGGTTTTCTTCTTGGACACGCAGTGCCTACGGTTATTCGTGTTATCGGTGAGCAGATCGCTAAGTTATCTATTGCGCTACAACTCGCATACCTGCATTCGCATACGTAACGGTAATTTATCGGAGCATGAGGCAAAAACCAAGCGCATGTAGTGTCCGCACACTTTTTGTGCTTATTCACTTTGTGCTCATTGTGTGCAGTGTAATATGATTGGGTTATTGTGACCATTGAATAAAACTGAAGTGTCATAATTTTGGCGGGACTCAGCGTCATTTCTTCTGGTAAGAACTGAATAACACAAGCAATGTGAACACTAAAGAACCTACGTATGTGCGAAGTAAATAAGCAACGCTGCAGATATGAAAGGTACACTGCTGCTATCTGTGGAAGATGCCGCGAACGCCGAATAAAAGGAAAAATTGTAGCGCAAAGCAAGACACGGTCAGAGAAAGAGTACGGGACTGGCGCTCTTTGTCTGTCCGTGTCTTGCTTTGCGCTACAATTTTTCCTTCAGAAGTCATGAACCAACTAGCCCAAGAAGACGTTTTGCTTAGCCGAATAAAAGTTCTAAGAATAAGTTTCCCAGTGAAACCGAGGCGAATTGAATGGTACACTTAAACATCACTATGTAGTCATGAATCGATATTAGCTTATCTGGCGTTGACTTGAAGCGCAATCGTGAAGGACTCGCCGGCGATCGCCTTAGCGCGAGTCCTTAGCAATCAGGGGCCTACGAAAACCAATTTGCGATCAAATTTCGCGCTAGTGCCAACAAAATGACGTCACATGTTCACCAGCTATTGCGTCACATCCGCTTTATTTTTTGTTCCACCGGAAGTGTTCCCTCCTCACACAGATGGCGCTAAGCCCCATGAGCAGATGATAAGACGCCATTTTCTGAACGTATGGGCTTCTATGGAAGCTTCGCTACCAGTTACATTTACCTTGGATATTCACTGGCAGCCCGTGACAGCCCTCTCTCCCCCTAGCTTGCTTCCGCCCGGCGCTCGCGCGCTGCGGCAGATGCTCACAGGCCTTCGCGTGAGGTAGACGCGCTGCTTTAGCAGGCGGCTTCTCGCACGTGCACTCGGCTGCTGCCGTTTGTGTGATAGCCGTAGCGCCGGCCGGCAAGCGTTCACTCGGTCGGCCTTGCGGGGTTACCCTAATGGCCCGCAATTCCGTGATTGTCGCACTGTGCTGTATCTTGGGTAACCCATGTTTGTTGACGACCTGCCTCGAATGCCATCTCTGCGCCGTGTCGGAGAGTCGACAAACCCGGCCGCAGCGTCTTTGTGCGCGACGACAGTGGAGAACGTCGCGTCCCTTCTCGGTCGCTTCGTAGGGTAAGCTTGTGTAGCAAACCTATCTCCACACTTTTCATCTATTTCTCTCTCTCTTCAGTTGTATTATAACGATGTTGAGCTGTTTGTGCGCGTATTCAACTTAGTGAACTCTTCCTTGCCTTTGAGAGAGGAATATAGGAATAGAAATAAACAGCGCTGTGCATATGTGCTTCTTTACCGCCCGGGCTTTATTTTACCCTGTACAAGGTTATTTGAGATGACTGAAAAGTGACTAGCCCGGATGTCACTTCAGTCTCCTTAGTATAGAACACCGTGGACCTTGACCATTTCCCTGGTCCGGTAGATGAAGCATGAAAGTAGGGCTTTCCAATGTACTCGAGTCCACTACCCTAAACCTCGCCTTCTTCCAAGACAGCGCTATCGCTGCAAGCGACCATATGATAAGCAAGGCGAACAGTTCAATTGGAAACTAAAGCGGAAACATTCTTCTTAGCTCACCAATGCGGCCCAACTAAAAACACTGAACACTTCCGCACACTCATGGACTGATAGCAAATTGGATATAGAGCAGCGGTGATGCTATTCTTTTCTGATGAAAGAAAATTTATTCCCTGAAACAAGAAGAGCGTTTTTCGGAACGCTTCCACGTAACCAAAATATTTTTCTCTCCAAAATATCCTAGTAATTCACTGTTTTCAAAGATGAAATCAGGAAGATATTTTTCGAGTACACTGAGCTGGTGGCCAAAATGGCTGGCATGTTCAGCCTGAAATGACTCTAAGGCGAGAGCCTTATATGCCTCATGAAATGCGGAAAGTGACCATCGGCGTCGGGGGGCTCAACACGAATAATGAATAAAGCACCATAATCACGGGATGACGTCATTATAGTCACACGTTACCAAAACTTCGGACGTCATCGTGACCTCATTCCTTTGTCATCTAACATGGCGTCACGTGATGAATTTGTCACATGACATCGTCGCTTGGTCGAGGTTGGGCCTATCCGAGAGGCACTGCCAAAGCACCTGAGGGGTCGAAAGCTTCCAATGCCTCCAATTCTGGAGGATCAATAAAATCGACTGAGAAGACAAATAAGAAGATGGCCAAGGGTTTTTAAGTGGGCTAGTCGGTCCATGAACATTGCTGCAGAACAGCGTGACAAACGGGGCAGTGGACACACAGGACACGGCATTGTGTCGTGTGGCAGAAGAGTGAAATGGATAGCGGACCGTGTGAGATTTTATGACTGTACTGCATGAGGCGTCAATATTTTTAGTTCACTTCGTTTATTTTAGTCTGCGTGCAGTTTTCATAGCATCTAATATGGCTGATCTTTCCTACCATCTTGCTCCTCTTGTGTATAAGCCTGGTAGTGAGTTCACAACAATAATTTATGTATAGGTATGTTGACTTGGCGTTAGAGTTCCGCTGCGTTTTCCTGTCTGGCGGAGTAGTGAATAGGGAACTATGAAACATTTTTCTCAGATTCATTTTATAAAACGGCAAAAAAAGGCAGCGGAAGATAGTGATCTCATTCGTAAGTTACGACCATTAGGTGAGTGTTTGTAGGCAGAGTGCACTGCTTTACAAACTTCAGGTATATAAGCACGACAGCCGGTGCGTCTAGTTAATGCTGACACAAATCACTTGAAAATAACCAGCTCACAAGAACGGATGACTCGGTGATGCGTTATGTATATGGCAGATAGAAGATTGTCATTTTGCTTGTTGACACAATGAAACCAGGCTATAATTTGAAGGTGCTAACTCGCGATATGCTACCGTTATGATGTTGCGTAGGACGAAATGGGCATTTGCGTAACCTAATTCAATGTTATTAAGGCAAAATAAAAGTTACTTAAGGTAATGTAGAGTTGATTAAGTTACAACACAGTGGCCCTGCTCTGGCCTGCAACAGTGTGGCGCAGTGTGGTAACCTAGCAACAATGTCCTGGTAATCTAGCAACAATGCCGACTCAAGGTAATCGGTAAAACTGTCCGAAATGGGAACCGTGGTCAAGAGCCAAGCTGTGTGTCACTGACGCGAACTATCGAAAGAGGAATTTAAGGGCTCATTTTTCTTTGTTAGACACAACCTTATACACCTCACACACGCACACCATAAAGTCCTTCAGGCTAGAGGGCATCTTCCGGAAAGGCGTTCGTGCGCAGTGACACGACAAGGGAGTATGCCCCTCCCGGAAAAGTTCCACTGCAGCAATCAATGACAAGTTCAATAGGTGATTTAATTCGCGAAATATTTCACGAGATCACTGTTTTGTAACCATATAAACTGTTTGATTTCAAATAAAACTATTGCAATTTTTTATTTTTACATCTCACGCTTTTTTTCTTGAATGGCGGCAGTGTGGTGAGAGATACTGAAAAATATTAATGACTGCAACTACTTCAGGGCGTACATGACAGCTAACAGGTAATATTATTAATTCCTAAATAAATAACAGAGGAACATACAGTGACTGCAACAATATTTGACGAAAGCTATGTACTTACCTTTACAGAACAGTTGTCCTTCTGAATCAAAACAAACAAAGTTAGTATTAGTATGTCGTCTGTTGGTTAGAGAATGCATAGTCGACAAATAGCGTCGGTAATATGGATACCTCAGATTTTTAACGTTTCTACTCAAGTAAGTTTTGCGCTTTATGACAGCTGATACATTAAAAGTTTGACATTAAATATCTCTTAACCCTTCATTACAACAGTGTGTATTGCGTTTCATTTGAAATAACTGAGGTTTTGAAGACAAGTAAAAATTACATATTGCATGTTATGCGCGATAACTATTTTATGGTTACCAAACAAACAGTAGTAGAGTATATGCGTGTCTATTTTAGTCCGCCTGAGCATCTTTAGTCTGCTAATAAATTTCAGTACACCAGTGATTTTTACAGGCTGCTTCAATCAAAATTGGATCGGAATGCCTTCAAATGAAAAACGGAGACACATTATATGGGACTGCAGATTGATTCTGCACAAACTGGCGAAGTAAAGAAGTGGTATCAAAGCGAGAAACGTCCTGCAGATTCTAACTCAATGCTTCAATGAATTCCATGGATCTTGAAAGAACAGCTTCATAGTTCAAAAAAAGTTCCTTGTAGGACCGTGTTTACAAATGGTGAATGCCGATTTTCCTTTTTACAACGCGTATATATACAGCATATTACAGTCAGAGTGATGAGGGCATTTTGACGTGATAATTTTCAGCATAATTTTTTTTTGGCCGGAAGAAAAGTAACTTACCTAGATTAGCACAACACATTAAAATAAATACCATGAAATCTGTATCTGCGATGGCATGCTCAAAGCTCAGAAGAATCAAAGAAGGGCTATGTCCCACAGCGCTTCTCATTTGGGGTCTTATAAAATGAAGTTTCAAAAATGATGCGCGTTACACCATGTTGTGGAATTCATTTGATCGGTCTTGTGCGTGGGCTCGACACTGAAACGAAGAAGCACCAATTACGCACGTCCACGCTCACAATAAAAAAAGAAAACATTTGTTTCCTGTGCCCTTTCTTGATATGATGTGTGATGAACTGTCTGTATATGCACGAAATTAACATAATTATGATAACAAGGTACGGGAGACCAAATGTGAACAAAAGGAAATCGTAGACCATATTATAGTGTTTTATAGAGCAATTACTTGGGATTACAACGTCATTAATCATAGAATTATCCTACGGTCAGTCATAATACATTTCTTCATAAACCAATTTCAAGTCAACGTCTCAATGAAATTACATGGGAGCTATCTGCTTGCAGCAAGGGTTCCTAAACAAATAAAAATGATTAAAACCCCTGCTTAAACGCCCTATGTCTCATGTCACTAAACACGCTAGTGGCTACGCGAAAACAATCGTGTCCAGCAAAATACTTCAGCCACAAATTATATAAGGAAACTTTAAGCAACGAGAAGGCTCAATTTACCATTAGTTCAGTATTTAAGGTCTCTTCCGTGCCAGTAGTGCACAGAACTGGCAAAAGTAAGTCCAGCTTCCAAAGGCCCTGTCGCAAAAGATTGTTAAGTGTGGAGCACTTTAGGAGGCGAGACTGTCGTATTCTGTCGTCGTCGCTTGGGCATGACGCAGGCAAAACCACGTATAGCATAACCAGCTCGCGTCAAATAGAAACTCTTCTTCCTATTGAAGGTAAATATTGGACATAAGTGTGTCTAGTTGGGTGAGTAAACTAAAAAAACTTCTCTTTTATGTCCAATAAAAGTCACGTTAACACGTAAAAACCGGACATTTCGGAACCGACTTGGTTCCTTCCTTAGGGGGCACCGTGGCGACGTTGCAGCGGCGTCTTGTAGGCACTGGCGTGTCGGCCAGTGACCCCACATTTTGTCGCAGAGCGTAGTCCGTGCGCATACACTGCGGGGAGAGTACCGAGGGAACGATTGAGGTTTTGCGCCGTTCGCCGAATATGCCACGACTCGAGTAGTAACCTTCTCCCCCAGTTTGTCTCACTTTCTAGGATGGCCGTTTCGTTGAAGTTTATTTTATGGCCAAACTTCTCAGAATGTTTGGCGACGGCACTGCGCTCTTTGTTCAGCTTCCGGACGTCGTCGACGTATTGCCTCAGTCGTTCAGGTAAGTATTTTTGTCTCGCCAATGTACGAGGGCACTCGGCGCACGCGATTTTGCATACGATTCTAGGCATCCTATCCATGTTTGGTGGGTCTTTATGGTGGGGGGAGGAGATGGCCCAGCGTGCGTGAAGGCACGTGCGCTATGCGCGACCCTTTTTTTAAAGACGATAGTCTTTCTTGGGATACTTAAACGGAGAAATTTTGGTCTGTCTGTCTGTTTCTCTGTTTGTCGGCACGTCACACGATTCAGCCACTCGGCCAAAGTTTAACCACTTTCTGAGCGCCCAGCCATCTTGCACAAGTATTTTTGTTCATACTTGTGAACATTGTCGATCAAAAAGCAAATGTTACGCATGTCTGAGGAGTAACGTCAATAAATAAGTAGTCTCTGGTATGTTTCTTTATAAGAAAATACATAGATACGTAATTATGAAGACCCCAGCGTTTATTAGGCTGCGCTCAAAAAGCGACGCTATGCACGAAAAAGCCCTCGGCCGACGATATGTTGCTGCTGGGTTCTGCACAAGGTGATGTTTCTCGACAGCACTGCCAGATGGCGTCCATGTCTCACGCAGCGCCTCTTCTATTTTATCAAGGCCAGCCAGATGCGGCCGATTCAACATAGAGAAAGCGCTGTCTGAGGCAAGGCAAAACAGTGTAGTACGGCCGGCAAAAGACTATCGTCTTTCGACGACATTTGCGGCGAAGCACGCAGATACGCGGCCAATTTTTTTTTCCGAAAATCCAGGCCAACGCCTTGCTGGTTTTTTGAACGTATGGGACCGGCGCGCGTTTTGGACAGTTGTCAATTAATGCTGATTGGAATTTGCGCAGCCTATTTCGCTCTGTGCGGCGGGGGACAGATCTAACGAAGTTTTTTGGGTGTGCGTTTTTTCTGGGGCCCACAATTACGCGGACCTCTTCTTTCCAGCACTCTGCATCAGCGGAGCATATGTTTCTGGCTCTCTGAAGTAAAGTGGTCACAACCAAGGCCTTCTGCCTCGATTGTGAAGGGAAAACACTCAGCTTCTTCTCTGTGCGACTCAAGCCCTTCGCTACGTGGACGAATGTTTTGTGTCGTGAAGACTTCGGAGATTGAAAACGCACACCGGCCGTTACCTGGAATATAATTCCTGTCATCACGCCGGACACAAGGCCTCGGTTGTGACCACTTTACCTCGGAGAGCCAGAAACATATTGTCACGCTCCAGGAGTTTGCTGAAGCCAAGAAGAAGAGGAGATAGAAGGGCGCGCGCGCAGCGAGACCTTGCACTGCCCCTGCGCTGCGCTATGCATCTCGCACTTTTCTGACCTTGTAAATATATCCATTCCATCCTTACAGTTTTGGTGGAGGTGCTGGGTACTTAACACTGGACGACCATGCTTTACCGCCTCTTCGACGCAGTAAACGGTTGGCTGGGCTAGTGCCGGGAGACGTTGCCACGAACGACGCGGACAGACCTGACGACGGTCGCGAAGGAGTCGCGCAAGAGACCGCTCGCGCCAGACATGCGGGCTTGTAACCTTTTCGGGAGCCGCGCCCATTCTCGGAAAGAGGATGGGGACGTCGATGACAAGTTGAGGCACTATCAGAGGGTGACGTCTAAATGAATGGAGTGCCCTTGCACAACTCACGTTGTCCTGTAACCCACCGGAACTGCACTTCTGTGGTTTGACAACAACGAGTGTGTCCTGACAACTTGGTAGATCTCCGTCGATGAGATCAAGAAGTGCTGTGGTGATTCGCTCTCGAAAAAGAAAAAGGCCGACCAGACACTGTCATGGCGAGCACAGTTACCTGGAGAGTAGTGTACGACCTACATCGAAGAGATCTGAAGCTCTGCGGAATTGTGAACCCAGACATGTCAGATGCGGACAAAGTAGGACATTTGCTCAAGGGAATTGCCGAATATGTTTACAATCGTCTTATCTCTAAGGAAGGTGGCACCACGCCATCCGACTTGAGACGTCACTGCCGTGCGTTTGAAGCTCTGAAAACACGGCGGATACTTCAGAAGTTCGGCCGATTGGACAACGTCACGACCGTAGCAAGTGTAGCCATCTCTTCCTCTGACGACCTCGCCGCTATAATACGGCGTGTTGTGCGATAAGAACTGGCTCAATCTCAAGGCGGAGATGCCAATGGCGTGTGTCACCTGTGGGCATTGGATGAACGCTCTTTTGAAGTATCGGTCTCCTGGCCGCGACCTGCGTACACCAACCGCGTAGTTTCCGATGACGCCCATATGCAGAGCACCATGACACAGCCTCGCCGACAGGACGTGTCGCCTCTGCGAGTGCCTTCCGATTACGTACTGCCCCGGAGACCTGTGTACTACGACAACGCAAACCGCCGCCACCCACCTGTGTGCTTCAACTGTGGTATACAAGGACACATGCCGAGGTACTGGAGACGTCGTCCGCAACGCACTGCAAGAGGTTGTGCGTACCCGCATCGCATGCAGGACGCCGCACCCTGACAACCGTCTGCCCCATCTGACCCTTTTCATCTTCCACCTCGGAGAATACGTGCATAGGAATGCGTCCCCGGTGTCTGACCGCGGCTTGACTCCACCACCAACTCGGACGCGTCGATAGGCATCAACCCGCCGCCCGCTGTTATGACCGCCATTAGCATTGGAATTCTTCTGGCGGCTGCGAACCCGACAAATAGTTCATCAACACATTCCAAGCGAGGATGAGCAGTTGAGATGGGCTGAACCCCTCTCTTTCAAGCGTTAACAAAGGGTGTCAACTGACTGGTTCTGCACGAAAACCAACGAGACAGGAAAAAGCCATTGTGACCTCAACTCTATACAAGGTACGAGGGGCATTCCAGGCAAGCAACGAGGGGACGAGGCCGTCGAAGCCACCATGGTATTTGCTATTTGGGGTGGCAGCTGTGACCAATCCGACTGCCGCTGCACCTTTTGAGGAGAGCGAAGTAACGGAAATTCGGAGATGTTAAATGACGAGGGATTAGTCGACCACTCCTCACTCCCCCTCTTTCCGTAGTATCTGCTGCGTGGGGTGACATGGTTGATGACAAGTGACATGTTTGAAGAGAAACCTGTCAAGCCGCTACAATCTTCTGCCCGTACACAGACAGGCAAGTTTGGTACGTGTCCAAGGGAGCCGATCTTTTCGAAGTTGATGACCCCTCCCCCATCTCCGCTTTTAGACTCTTCCCCCTCGCCGGGAGAGTTCTTGGAACCAGGCCAAGCCAAAGTCCTAGGACGTGGACAAAATCTTGGTGTCGTGTGCAAAATGTTGGTGCTGTGCTTTCGTGACCATATTTGGGCCTCGTTTTGGACTGTGCCCCTCTCCACGTGCATTGTATGTTGTCCTTTCCCCAACCTCGTGGGTAGAACGCCGAAACCATCGAGCGCCGTATTGGCTGAAGATGCGGACAATGCTTCCAGGGTTGGCAGCGCGTCGCTATATAAGCCGAAGACATTTTGTATCTTTTGTTACTTACTACTCTTCTTCTCACTAACTTCTCCTTACTATGTAAATAAATCTCTGTCGTTTCGTACGAGCGCCTCTCCTCTCTGCAAAGCTGGACGATGGGTCCGACGGCGGGGGTCAGCTACCAATATCGAGAACCGCCGGACCCGGGTTCCCAACGACTGGTATGAGCGCGGAGATGCTGCAACCACCGGGCCCAACAGAAGGAGGCAGCGGCGCAATGCGGCCAAGTTGGGTGACGGAGCGACTGGCGCCAGCGGCGGGAAGCTCCCCTAATCCCCGAGTTCAAACACCGCCTACACCGCCCCAGCTGGGAAACTAGCTGGTGCGACCGATGGAGGTGAGGTCGCAGGACGGTCACCTTCGCGAATTCCTCTGCCTGTCGTCATGTTATTGAATAAAGTGTGCGTTTGTTTCGACGACGTTAGTACTGTAGTCTTATTAGATAATGGTACTTCCGTGGCTGTGATGTCCATTTCCTTCGTGGCGCAAGCGACACGCATAACGTACATTCGGTTACCGTGAACAGAAGCGTAGCCTTCGACATACCTATTGCAAAGATGGCGTCTCTGAAGTAATTAGTTTCAAGCTTGTGTTTAGCGTTCACGAAAGTAAGGCCTTCGAGAGTGGTGTTCGTTTCGGCCATCGCATTAGAGTGGACTTATCATTCGTTATTCGTGAGAGGAGTTTGCGAGGTTCGGCGTTGGACTGGTCGCACTAGTCATGTTGAGTATGCTTAGTTCCTTCGCGCGTACAATTTTTGCTGCCGAAAGAATCGCACACGTTGATTACATTTCTGTGGAAGACACCATCCTCAGCTCCGCGGTTCTATTCATCGGCTCGGCTTTATCGTGGCAAATTGTGCCAGTGCTTAAACCGGTGACGAATTCTAGGAGTAGATGGAGGAAGGATCATTTTCTTCGACGGTTGCTTGCGGGACTAATTTCCCTTTCGGGAGGCGTTCGACCATCTACGAAGAACCGTAGTGGTCCGACAGTATGCCAACAGCGTTCTATTATCGATCAGAGACGCCGCGGCATCCAGTGGCAATCTTGCGAAGGTATCGAAAAAGCGTTCGCTTGTCAGGTGTCGGCAGTGCTGGTAATATATATATATATATATATATATATATATATATATATATATATATATATATATATATATATATATATATATATAGTCAAGAAATGAAGGAGCACACTTACGAAAATTGCATATTTTTTTACTGGTTAACGTTTCGGCCGTGGCACGGCCTTCGTCAGAATGAGAAGAGGGGGAGTCATTCTGACGAAGGCCGTGCCACGGCCGAAACGTTAACCAGTAAAAAAAATATGCAATTTTCGTAAGTGTGCTCCTTCATTTCTTGACTATATGTGCACCGGACCCACAGAACTTTCTTTTGAATCATATATATATATATATGGAAAGGATAAGACACTGCATGTGCCAGAAAAGATTTTGTGCGGCAAAAATATATATTTTTTGAGTTTCATGTTTTTCGGCTCGTGCGTTTCCCGGTTCTATCATTCATTTCTCACAGTGCCTTCAAAAGCGTACCAGGGAGGTTCTACTGTATTTCAACTCGAAGGTAACGGAAATGAAGGTATTAGGCCCCGACCCGTTATATGAGGAAGAAGTGATCCTACAGGACGTGGCATAAAACCACTTCAAAAGAAGCTAAGACGAAGAAGCGCCGAAGCGATTTTCAAAGGCCTACAATAAATGATAATAACAAAAAATGCTGCCGGCAGTCCAGAAGATTGTGCCTGTTGCCAGGAAAGACTAGTCGCTCTTCAAATCGTGCAACTGCCATTACGCCCGTGCCGCAAAGGAGGGTACCGAAGAAAACGGAATATTTTGCTAATTTTGTAACAAGATGTTCCGAAATCGTTGATTCGCTGCCATTTACACTACTTTTCAATATCCCATTCAAGCACAAATGAAATATTCCAGTCTACAAGCACTACATTAAAAGCTTAATCCTGAGTTCCGACGAAATGTGGGCTATATAGATTTTAGTCGCAATGCTTGTTTGAAGTGTTTTGGTGACAACAGCATACAGGAAAAAAACTGTTAAAGCGGCTGGAACATATAGTCAACATCAAACAACTGTGTTTCTGTCATTTTCACTTAAAGTGGACCTGGATCTTTTTGAAAAAAAAAAAAAATGCCTCATATGCAATTTCCGAGCCCGCCTTTCATTGATAATATCCCCTTCAGGCGCTAATTATGATGCACCGTCCGTAAATTTAAAAATTTCGCTCAACATAATTCAACATTCCAATAAATAAAATTGAGAAATATGCTGTTTCTAGCGAGCTTTGCTAATTAATCTGAATTAGCGTTTATTTAAATATTCAATTATTCTGCAGTCAGTCATGTTTGATTTTTCCACAAAAAGTGGCAAATCTTAGGCTTAAAATGCATATGCAGTTCGTTTTTGGCTGTGTTCATTTTGAGCAACGAAAAATAATAGTTATGAAGCTGTTCCTGGAACGCCGCACGTCGAGCAACCCGTGGAACACGGTTGTGCCTTCACCAATGTAATCAGCTGCAGTCATACACAGCACATTGGTGTTAAATGAAAAAGCGTGGACTATGCAGAAGGTTCAGTTCATCCTATGCGCAATGTATCTTGTCCCTTCTTTCCCAGTGGTGCGAGGAACTGGCAAAACCAAGTTGCGTCCACATATGTGGACGCTGCGCCTCAAGGGCATATTGTAAGAACACTGTCCTTTCACTTTTCCAAAATCAGCTTTTTTTTCTGTAAATGGTAGGTTATGTAACGCTAGGTTTTTTTCATGCCTGGGGTAAAATGATTTATAAGGCATTATTTCGTACATATGTTATTGCAAGCACCAGGTCGTATAAATGACCTTGAATTGGAGCATGCGTCTACAAATGCTTATTAAATATAGCATTTACTCACCTTTATTTTTCTTGCTAGGAGAAGGGGCTAAAGGAAAGCACGTGAGAAATGTAAGTTTACTCGGCGTCGGTATTAATAAATATCCAAGGGACAACACAATACATTCGCGTACACGTTTTGTTGTTCCCGCCCAGCAAAACAAGAACGATAACCACGCGGAAGCCATTGCACGCATATGCTTTATTAATGGGAAACACTTCTTCGGAAACATAAGAATACGTTTTAGTAATTTGGTATATGCCAAACTCGGCATGACGTGACATCACTGGATTTGTTTGCGCTTTAAAGTGTTCATTATGCAGAGTCGACATCATCCTACGAATTTCACTCACAACACTCTATCATTATTCCAAGGGTTGGCACCGTGGTTACCGATTCGCTTTTCCTCTTTCTGTTTTCTTCATACTTTCGAATTGTTGCACCCATAAGTATTACTGACCTCTTACCTTTTTCATTGCTAATTTCGCATCCTATACAAAATTGTTCTACTTCTTCGACATGATAGTTCTAGCTTGGAGCGCATCCTTCATTGCTTTTATTGCGATAGCAATTATATAAACACTCTTTGCTGATGTTTGCCGTCGCCGTCAAGTCCCGGATATGCATATATATATATATATATATATATATATATATATATATATATATATATATATATATATAAAAGAGCCTAGAAAACAATTACCTGAAAAAAATGCTAAAGCGCCCGACCAGGGATTCGAACCAGCGACCGCTCGCTCCGCAGCCCGCTGCGCTGGACAACACAACCACACGCTATGCTTTTGCCGGCGGTATAACAGCGAGCTATTTATATGCACCATTTACCGCTCGCCCGACGGTAATTTGCGCTTGTACCACGCAATACTACGTGGGAGCGGCCCGCGACTGCTACGGATTCCCCCTAAACGGGGGTGTTACGACGCAGTTCCTCAGGACCTCAATAAAGTTCTCTGTCTGTATGTCTGCGATAATACATGCTGACATGTCGCCTTAGAAGACGAGAACGAAGTGCGCGCGCGAATGCACTGGCGCTGTGGCACGAGCGCGAGTCTTGCGTGGAACGCTGACTAGTTGTGACTGCAACGCCTGAGCGTGGGGTTAAGTTCAAATCGTAGGCAGCCACAAGCGGCTGTACAGACGTAACAGTTGGCGACGAGGAAGTCTGAACTCATTGGCACTCCACCGACGTCAAGGAAACGACATGGCAACGCCTGACTTTGGTCGGCTACCCGAATTCAGCGGCTGCTCCGGCTCCTGGAGATCCTGGTATGGGAGGCCACAGTTCTTCTTCGAGGCTAACGACATCACGGATGAAACGTGCTCATCTGCTAAAGCTGTGCGGGGAACAGACTTAAGGCATCGTCTGCGCCCTCGTTCAACACAAGCATTCGCGCGCGCACTTCGTTGTTGTCTTCTAAGGCGACGTGTCAACTCTTCCTCCCTTAGACGAAGTCTCCATAGCGGTCTGGAGGTCGCCTAACCTCTGGCGGTCGCAGTTGCCGGCTGGTCACTGCCTGTGACGTCGAGGTCGACGGTTGCGAGGGGGTGTTGTCCTGCATATTGGGCGAGTCGGGCCGTTGAGCAGCAGAACTCGACGGCGTCTCTACTGGCGTCGTGTCGAAGAGATCGTCTGCTGCACTCCAGTCTATTGGCGATTGGGTTGTTTGTCCGCTCTGGCTCGTTTTCCTCATGTGGTTTAGGTGACGTCGAACCTTTCCGTGGTCGCTTTTTACAAGCCAGGATCGTGGTCCGACGCGGCGCAGTATTTGGCCTTCAATCCAATCTGACTTTTTAAAAACTGCCGGAGGAGCACTCTCTCCCCTACTGCGAAGCGACGTGATTTGGTCAATACATCCTGCCTTTCGGGGATTTGTATGTCTGTCTCCCGCTTAAGGAGGTCGAGAGGGCAGAGCAGTTCTCGTCCAAACATCGCTCTCGCAGGTGTCATTCCTGTAGCAGTGTGTATCGTCGTGTGTTGCCGATACAAAAAAAAAAAACTTCCCCATCTCCCGCTAAAGAGAACCATGTGTGGATGCGAAGCAGCGGGGAGATGGTTAGCTTGAGCGGGAGAAACGTCGCCGCTCCCGTTTCGCGGAAGCGGCCTGGGCGCTCATCGCGGCGCGGCACTGGAGAGAGAATGAGGCGCGCTCCGTCATTTTTAGATGCGAAGCAGCTCTGACTAGCCTCTGTAACGCTGTCCCTCCGTGCGTCCGTACGAACGCGCCGCAACGCGCTCCCCTCGCCGCAGGTGTTGGAGCGGTGCCAAGTAGGTCACGCCGCAGCTGCGCGTTGACGTCACGCTCCCCTCGCAGTGCGCGCTGACGTCACTCTCTCCCTCGCCTGCCGCGCGCTCGCCGCAGCGCCCGCAGCTGCCGCCTCGTCCATTCGCCCGCAACACCTGCAGCGTTAGCGCCGTTCAACCCGTGACGCCACCCGTGCGCAACTCTGCTGCTTCGCATCCCATCAGGGTTCTCTTTGGGAAGATGCACCTAATTTTTTATGCCGTGGAACTACCGTGGTGCCCCCCAGCGGAGTATGCAGCTGTCGGACCACCTGTCGCGCGCCGCTCCGTGGAGGATTCCTAGAGGAAAGAACGGGGGGAAACCGTAGGAGAGGAGAGAGAGTGGGGACGCGGGAGCCGCTCCGTAGAGTAGAGGATTCCTAGAGTAGAGAAAGCGGGTGAGAGGACGTGCATGCGCTGTGGGGATGTCGGATGCGGGCGCCGCTCCGTAGAGAATTCCTACAGCAGAGAAAGAGGCTGAGCGTAGGAGAGAGGGGGGAGAGGACGCGCATGCGCTGTGGGACGCGGGCGCCGCTCCGTACAGTAGACGATTCCTAGAGTAAAGAAAAGGGGTGAGCGTAGGAGAGGAGAGATAGGGGGGAGGGGACGCGAATCCGCTGTCGGGGTGTGGGACGCGGGGGCCGCTCCGTAGAGTAGAGGATTCCTAGAGGAGAGACAGGGGGGTTAGCTTAGGAGAGGAGAGAAAGAGGGAGGGGACGCGCATGCGCTGTGGGGGGTGTAGGACGCGGGACGCGGGCGCCGCTCCCTGGAGTAGAGTATTCCTAGAGGAGAGAAAGGGGGGTGAGCGTACGAGAGAGAGAGAGGTACGAGCCTGCACAATCTGTGGGTGGAGCTGCTTCCTTGATTGCAGACAATCTTCAAAGGTAAATTATCTCTCTGTATATAAAAAGCGACATCATACTTTGAGCAAATGTAGTTCTCTCCCTCTCTTAGTGTGCGTATGTGTGTGTGTTTGTGTGTTCACAGCTTTAGTTTCGTTAACTCGACAAAAAATAAACCGCAATACACCCAGAGTTCCGTGCTTCAATTTACAATGAAGGCGTCGTTGTAAGCGTAATTCTAATAATTGCGTGTGACCTAAATCTCGATATTGGGCATTAAAGAGGCCCTGCATCTAAATTTCACCCACTTAGTTTTATATTTCAACGCGTTCCTTGTATTGTCCTTAGATGAATGCAAAAAAACTTTTGGAGATAGAAGCTCGCAAACAGAAGTCATCGAACTTCCAAATCCAAAATAGAAGCAGACAATAGAAATTGACATATCTTTTATGTATTTCAATCACCCAGTGACATGTCAGGCTCGTTGTGGTCTCTTCATATGAAAATATGAAACATATGAAACGCGCGCTGCGTTTATCTCTGGTCGGGCAGTGCTCTTAACTCTTTAACACGCCGGAGGATGCCTACCTTAGCTCAAGTTCTGCGTCCAGGCAGCGACGCTCTTCTGGCTGTCACACCGCTTTCTCTAATTACGCTCTCACCGTTTGCTACTACAACTACCACAAGGGTTTGTGTACTCATTGTTCGTGGACGTTAGTCGTCGGGATGGAGTTGTACCACCAAGGTCAACGTGGGTGCATTCACGCTCTCTTGTCAGTGAACAACCAACAATTTCTTTAAGGACATGTTTCACTTTTGTGTTATACCGATTTCTGTGACAGAAGGATCAAGCATGTTTTTGTTCATTTCCCAATCGGCAGCCGGCAAGGACCACTGTCCAAAGTGTGTGTGTGTGTGTGTGGGGGGGGGGGGGGGGGGCTCCTACATCTTTGACTGCAAGTTGTTCCATATAGATAAATGGGGATCTCTTCTTCTAGCCTGTTTCTTTGCGAAGTTTCAATTGCGCTTTTTTGTGAACAGTTATTTCTTGGCATTTATTGATAAGGGTGAAGCATTGGAGGTTACACGCGCATAGGAGGTTAAACGGTGATACAAACTGCGAAAATTTTGTAGATAAATGGAGGCGATTAGATGTATGTCATTCCTACTATTGGAAATTAATAATATTATCGAGTAAACTTGAAAAATTGCCCACCTCGGCATATTTTACACATGCATTGTCTACTTACATTCTCCGCAATCCTTTGCATCGCCTAAAAAATGAGAGGTAATATTAGTTCATTACACATTTACAGATTCGATCACGGTATCGCAAATACCCGCAATGGTGTTGTAGTGCTTATGGGGCTCGACTGTTGACCCGAAGGTCGCGAAATCGAAACCTAGCCGCGGCAGTGGCATTTTTGATGGAGGCGAAAATGCTTGAGGCCCGTGTACTTAGAACACCAGATGGTAAAAATTTTCGTAGCCCTCCATTATGGCGTCCCTCATAATCATGTGGTAGTTTTGAGATGTTAAACCCCAACAATGATTATTACGCGATACCAACCCTCTGCATAGTGGAGGTGTATGGCCGTGCATAAACGTCTTTCTCGCAAGTATATTTCTATGGAGCCGCCATTCAACAACCAGATTATTGAATGATTACCTGAGAGGGCGTTTCCATGACACCTAAATTACAATGCTACTTATGAAAATAACAAATGCTATAGTAAAAAATAGAGTGCGCCAACATGCTCGTGGAAATGCTAAATGTACAACCCTGTATAAGATCCTGCATTTGTACGTAGTCGTTAAACGACAGGTACTCGTGTTTCATGTTGAGGGGTTCTCCAGCAATTGAAATTAGGGCACATTCAATTTTTGCGTGGAAATTATGAATAGATGAGCTGGGACTGATATTCATCATTATTTTTTTATTTGAATGTGTCTGTAACTCTATCACTCGTGACAAAGATTGCGAACAGTTACTTCACTTTCCGCGAAGACAGAAGTCTTATCTTTGAACAGGCCAAATTAAAGAAGAAAAAAAACTGGCAGATCCCGCGCATTGTGGGAATTCATGTAATGCGAAGCAGCCAGCAAGGAGCAAATCATCATGTACAGAACATGCATGTCATGATTTGCATGCTAGGACCTGTCATTTCTGTTCGTCATACAATAACGTCGCGCAATACTAATGTTGGTTCATAACAAACTAGCCAACTGGACCCAAGTGCACCATGAGCGTGGCATGTAAATCACGTTGTGCATGACAAGTATGTAGTGATTTTCATGTTACCACCTGCCATTTATGTTCGTTATACAGTCCCGTCGAACAATAACCATTTTGGCGTATATCAAGCAAGTGAACTGGACGGGAGCGCACCATGAGCGTAGCATGTAAATTGCGTTGTACATGACGTGCATGTCTTCATTTCATGTTACCACTTTCCACATACGTTCGTCATACAGTCAAGTCACGCAATACCCATTTTGGTGTCTATCAAGCTACCGAAACAGCCGCGAGCGTGTCATGAGCGTGGCGTGCAAGTCATATGCTGTACATGACTTCTCATGATTTTTACATTACCACTTGTCATTTATGTTCTTCACACAGTCACGTCATGCAATACCAAATTTGTTGTAAATCAAGCTAGCGAAACGGCCATGAGTGCACTATGAGGGTGGCATGTAAATCATGTTGTACATGACGGAAAAAACATATTATAGCCGATTTTATTTTCGGTTCATGGGCGCCGCCATCTTGGACTTATAAGTGATTGTTTTGTCGGTTTTCTACGCCGTATTTGAAATGATCATGGTCATGAAACGTTCAATTTACCGACGCAAGCGTTTTCGTGCGTGCGAGTTCTCTGTAGCACAGTTTGTTTATTTGATATGGATACAAAACTGCAACATTATCAGTCCAAGTTGGCGGCGCTTTAGCGCGTCCGGAAAATGGTGTATATACTGCACACACGCGTTGTCACTCCAATGCATGCGCGGGTGGGCAATGTCACGGCTTATTTACGCTAAAAACGATCACCAGTGCTTCGTCCACATGTCATGATTCACTTTGTGGAGATGCGTGCATTTTATATTGTTTATTTTATTTGCATCGTGTTAGATTTTTCGGTCACGGACAAGATGAACATTTTTCGCTCACAACAAACGACGCCGACATCGACACCGACGCCGACACCAGAATTCCGGCGAAACAAGCTCATTAACGCTCTCGCGTTAAAACTACGCGGAAGTTCAGACTACCCAAAATGACAGCTACAAAATCGAGCGGCTCAATGAAGTTGAGAAATATAGTTGAGAAGCCATTTGATATGGCTTATTCTGTAATAAGCAGACATCCGAGATTCTCCCCGGGACTCCATACGGACCTCCACGTCCATCTAGTGGGACAGCGTCTTCAGGCGGCCCACCGTGCCGTGAGTGCGCCAGACTTCCGCCCGTAAACCCTCGCAGCCATAAACGTGCGCACGGAAGAAGAGGGGGGACGGCCGCCCCTTCCCCTAGTCACCTAAGTGGGGGGGGGGGGGGGCAAAGTCTAGCCCATACATTGACTTTAGGTGGGGGGGGCTGCGATAAACCTTCGCCCGCTCCTCCCTGAGGAGGGGGGAACCCTGCGCACGGTTATGCTCGCAGCGAAACGACTGCGTACACGACGAGCAAGATGTGAGACTGAAATGTGTTCAATTGTGTGTGCGCCAGTTCCGTCCAGAATTCTTTGTGCTTTCATTGAGCCGCCTGTGCATGTGAGGGGTCTCAGTCACGTCGTCATCACACGCCTGCATAGGCTATTTTTCTGAAACACTTACAGGCACCGGCATGGCTCTGTGCTGGAGCACTTGACTTGAATGGAGGATGCCTGGATTTCATAGAGGCTCGGTGCAATGATATTTTTGAAGGTTAAAGCCTTAAGTGGATATGTCGACGGTCCTATTTCTCCTACTTGCGCTTGACTTCAGTCTCGCAATGCTTCACCAAATTCCCACGCTATCTTCCAGCAATAATGTCGCATCGTGGGGCAATAGATGGCCAAAATTTATGACGTCCTTACTATGTCAAATGCTCTAGTGATGAATTCATGGTACAGGGTTGCCGTTGGGAGCCAGAACTTAAGCTAAGGTAGCGAAAGCAGCAATGACATTTAACTTTGTCGCTTAATTTAGCCCAAGAGAGGTAAAACAATATACAGCCTTTTCAAAAAACATGCCACCTGACGGCGAGATTTTCGTAAATTTCGATTTTGCAAAGAGTTCTGGGATAGAATTTGCCATGTTTAGGGCAAGGGGACCGGGACTATTCGTACGTGCGCCCGAGTAGTGCGTCAGTGCGTGGTGCCAGGCGGCTGCATCTCACCGTCTCCGAAATCTCTACGAATGAATGCACTGTGATCTGTCGACCGGGTGGACGAATGATTTCACGCGGCTGTCGTGCCGAGGCGGGCACTAGCCCATCCAGCTCGGACTTCAGTTGCCGGTAACGAGTAATATCACCCGTCGGAGCTAAACGCTGCTGAAGGGAAGTCACGCCCGCGTAACTGTAGCCGCATCACCGATGAAGAACACAACGGGGGGCCACCCTGCGGAACGAAGCAGACGCGCAAGACTGGAAATCTCGAGCGGCCAGTGCCGAGCGCTTTCGCGTACTCTGTTCCAAGCAACAAGTGCAACGCTGTAGAGCAGGGGTCTCAAACTCATCTCAGGCGGCGGGCCGCAGTATCAGAATTTAGCCCCGCATGGGCCGGGTTAGGGAACAATGTAAGATCGGGTGGGGGGGGGGGGAGGGGAGGTAGAGGGTTAGTTTTTACACATTTTCAGCAAACCATACCATTGGAAAGAAAACCTTAGTCATTTCTCAAATACGGGTCATTTCTGAAGAAGATTGGGGCCCAGAATTACATTCAACATGTCGATGCCGATCTCCAAAATGAGTAAAATGTGGACGCCGATTCTGCAATACTGTCTGTATTTCACGATTACGCTTCAACACACGATGACATCATGGGGTGCCTCACAATAACAATGCTTTAGACTAGTCATGCTCACGCACATGCTTATTATGAATATAAAAAATGTGGGGCGAAGACAGTTATGTGCGGGCCGCGGGCCGCGGGCCGCAAACAAAAGGTTCGCGGGCCGCATGCGGCCCGCGGGCCGCGTGTTTGAGACCCCTGCTGTAGAGGCTAGCGAGACCTAGAAAAAATGCGTTTTGGCCAACAAGCAGTCCAATGTTTTTACCGCGAGACTCTGATTTCGTTTTCTTGTTCAGGCTAAGTAATACACGAAGATGATTTGTGCCTTAATTAGAAACAAGCAAACTCCCTTATGCGGCTTTTCATGTGCTGTTTCAGATCACCTGACTTTTCGTCGTTTAGGTATTTCATTTGTAGCCTGTCGGGACGCCTCACACGCAAGCTCGTGCTCAGCTCACATGAGCATTTACAACCGCGAAAATCGAAGAAAACAGCCAGTTTGCTGACCAAACTTCTTGCATAGCTTCAAAAGAGGTGAGTGAAACTGAGCGTATTCAGGTCCGCCGAGGCATCACGACAACTTGGCTGCCAGCAGCAGTCTTCTGTTTGTCAAAGTACACTGCATCTACTGGATACGGTGGCTTGGCGTCATCGCTGCCCTCGCTACCATGTTCTGACTCCACCGGCTACATAAACAGACTACGAGTTTCATTCCGCACGCTTGTGGCCCTGAACCGTGCTGCCCGCAACATGCTTAACTTTCCCGCAAAGCTGGCGATGTCCGAATTCCACGTCGCCAGCGTCGAGTACAGAAGCCAATGCAACACGCTTACGATGGCTGATACTGCGTCATTCATCAGGCAGACAAGCATTTTACATACCAGTTCACATCATGCCTATACGGCCTAACGCTTCCACGACCATAATGACATTCACACATGCACTAACAAAAGCACTAACATGGAGAATAACACTAACATGGAGAATATCAAAAGAGCTGGGGGAAAAAGTCCACACATCTCCACGAAGTGATTCATGAGGAGTGGCTGAAGCTAGGTCCTGAGGTCCATAATGTCTACGTTGAAGTCGCCGACTAGTATAAAGGCTTTGTGCTTTTAGGTGTTTTATATTCTTCCGTCACAATTATGATTGATATTAATTTATTGTTAAAGCTTTTTAGTGTCTCATATGTGTTACCCGAGCGTTGCCACATATTATGCAAACTTAGTGGCATAAAGTGACATGAAGAGTCCACGACAAAGCTAGGTCCTAAGGTCCATAATGTCTACGTTGAAGTCGCCGACTAGTATGAAGGGTTTTTGCTGGTAGGTGTTTTATATTGTACTGCCACAATTATGAGTGATATTAGTCTATTGTGAAACTTTTTCGTGACTCGCGTATCGTACGTTACCCGAGCGTTGCCGAGCCTTGCCCCATATAATGTAGCCGTGACAACCAACACCGGAAAAGCCCTAAAGTGCTTCGCCCCTAAAAATTGAGGACCACGCAGCGGGCATTGGGACGTAAAAGGATCGGAATAACGCTGGGAGATCGGTGGATTGCAGAACGGGTAGGTGCGCAAACAGGGGTTGAAGATATCCTAGTCGACATCAAGCGAAAGAAATGGACGTGGGCTGGCCACATAATGCGTAGAACGGAAAACCGGTGGACAGTAAGAGCAACATAATGGTTACCAAGAAATGGCAAACGAAGTCGGGGAACATGGAGAGTGAGATGGAGTGACGAAATTAAGCACTTCGCAGGGATAAAATTGAATCAGCTCGCTCAGGATCGGCTAACGTGGAGATCATAGGATATCTGCCTTTGTCCTGCAGTGGTCTAAAACAGGCTGACACAGATGATGATGAATGAATGTATGCCGACCAGCGGGATGTGCATCCCCCTAGTGGGTAAGGAAGGATGTGGGGAGCACACTCTCGGTTCTCATAATAAATGGCCACTCTGACTTCAAAGTTTCTATAATGTGTTTAGTGTAGCCGGTGAGCTGACATTTAAGAAATCATCCATTGGAACACACCCTACTTTTCTTTCCCTGTCCAAGAAGCGAATCCCCAGTGATGGGGCTGCTAAGAAGACTACAATGTTCATCAGAAAACACAGCGCGACTGAGACAAGGGACGAGCAGAGACCGCGCACGAGCACTGTACGCTATGGTGCACTGGCCATCCGGCTTCACCGAAATTGCATCCTTGTAACGATTATTGCGTCTTGGACAATGGTCTGTTGGGAAAAGCATGCTGACTGTCTTGTGCTATATATGTATGACCTGGGTAGAATAGTTACATTCCTTGTGTGCTGCTATTGCGGTTTCAGTTAGCTCGACATTTTGCAATGCTACTTCCATGAATTATTTTTGGAGTTGGACGTGCCCAAAACCACAATATGATTGTCAGGGACATTGTTGCGGAGGGCTCCGAAAAATTCTACCGTTTTTTTTTTAAACTTGAACTTAAAAAAAGGAGCCTCATGCAATTACACTCGTCTTAAGCATTTAGCCTCCATCAAAATGTAACTGCCGCGGCCGGGATCGAACCCACATCGATCGCGTCAGCAGTCGAGTACTGTAGCTACTTTAAGCCCGCGGCGGCTTGCGCATTGCAAATTTCGCCAGCGTTGTATTATATAATTTGGAGTACAAGGAGTGTAATTTAATCTAATATAATAAGGAGTATAATTGAAGTATAAATTGGAGTAAAATATATACATATTTAATGTGTACTCCATAGAGCCGCAGCTGTCTCTGTGAGGTACATTCGCAACGGAGAAAGATTAGCGCAAGTGAAAGGAGCGCGGAGCGGCCAAATTGCGACACGCGTTGCTGTTGTACCCGAGCATGCCGATAGCCAGCGTGTCAAGTAAATTCCAATATCCAAAGCAGGGGTGACCGGCGGAATGTTATCCAACAAAAGCGTTTTCGGGGCAACTGCGAATAAGATAGTACCGTTGCTCGTAGCTGCAGCGAAAGAAGGAAAAAAAGAAAAAAAAATTGGCCGCGTATCTGCGTGCTTCGCTGCAAATGTCGTCGAAAGACGATAGTCTTGTGCCGGCCGTACTCCTATGTTTTGCCTTGCCTCAGACAGCGCCTACTATACGTTGAATTGGCCGCATCTGGCTGACATTGATTATATATAGGCGGTGCTGCGCGAGATATGGACGCCATCGAAAAACAGAGCAGGCGCTGCGTGAGATATGGACGCCATCTGTCGTGCCATCGGGAAACATCGGCTTTGGAACTCCCAGCTTATGCTGCCAGGTGGCAGCACCATGGCGTCGTAGTGAAATCGATGGGCAGAGGGTTTTTTTTGTGCACTGCGTCTCGCTTCTTTGAGCACTAGGATCTTTAGAATTACGTATCTGTAGATTTTGTAATAAAAGGAACACACTGTATAATGCCTAGATAATGATGTAGTGCCTCAGATATGCGTAATATTTATTTTTTATTCGACCACGCTGAAAGTATGATCGCATACACCAGTTCAAGTTTGGTGGCCTTTAGGCATGGAGTTAAACTTTGGCCGGGTGGCTGAATCGTGTGACGTGCCGACAAACAGAGAAACAGACAGACAGACCACGCTGTTTCTATGCGTTCGTAGCGTCTGACGATGAAATAAACTTTTTCTAAACACAGACCAAAATTTCTCCGTTTAAGTATCCCAAGAACGACTATCGTCTTTGAAAATCCTGTACATAGCCAAGTCTATCGATGGAAATACGGAAGCGTTTGGGCAGCATATGTGGGCTTTCGGATGGGCAAGCAGCAAGGTGGGATTCTTTAAGCCGACCACCACTGCTTTGGAAAACGGAATGGGCTTGGCACTCTAGCCAGTCGTGTTATCGTCGTTCTCGCAAACAACAGCGCCGCGTGTCGCAATTTGGCCGCTCCGGCCACAGGTCAGCTGTGCTAATCTTTTTCCGTTGCGACTGTACGTAGTCTCGTGACTCAGTAGCGTAACTTTTGGGACAAGTGTTTTTGAAAGATATTGCGTTAAAAGTGAATACTTCATCAAGGTTGTGAGCGGATGTCTATACAACTCTGGATACGAAGAACTACAGTAGGGGCTCATTCGCAAAACACCGTGGCTAAGTAGCTGCAGGTAATATCCTATAGTGGAAAAAAATTTAGACTTGTTTGTGGACAAGAAAACAGGTAGTAATTTCTTTCACCGGCAGTTCATCTTAAAGGGGTACTGACACAAAATTTCGCGGCCGAGATAGCCTGCTGGATCGATTCCCGTGTACATGCGTGTACCATCTGCAAAATATCGACAGCGAATAAAGTTTGGAAGGTATTTTATACGAATTTTGAAGTTCGCGTGCGCGATCCAGCATTCTAGGCCGCACCTGGCGGCATTGACACCCTCGGAGGTGACCCGCGGTGACCCCCCCTACTTCCCGGTACAACAGGTTATGATGACGTCGTAGCCGCCATTTCTGTTTTGGCGCGCTCGCCACTGCGCTGTTGGTGACTGCTCGGCGGCTGCTCGCGAGTGTGTGGCCGCGGCCAAGAGGAGGCGCTGCCGCGGCGCACGCGTTGAAAGTTTTGTGTTTGGCGACAGTACAGCTTTCCCGTTTCCTGCTCCCAAGGACTTCTTGATTTCCCTGTGCTGCCTGGGCTGCAGTGACAGGCCACAATGCCGAAATCCTTCTGCGCCGTTTCCTTCTGCACGTCGAAGTCGGGATCAGGCGTATCGCTGCATACGTTTCCCCGCGACGAACCTCGGCGGCAGAAGTGGATCGAGTTCGTCGTTTTTGGAGCTCTGTCAAACCGAAACTGAGGCTGTGTCGGTAATGAGGAGCTTGTAATTAATTATCTATCGCGCGCTGCAGCAAACGATGTGCCGTGTTATGACTAACAGGCCCCCAGCAACACATTGCAGCAAAAAAACGCGGGGCGAAAATTTTTGTGTCAGGACTCCTTTAAGATTACATGCACCGCGCAATGTTAAGTCCAGAAATCCTTGTGAATGACTGCGTAGTTTTCTTCGAATTAAATGTTATTCGCTGCACTTTCTAATAAGAAAGCGTAACAGTATATCTTTAGTGGAACGTAAGGTGGAAAGGCGGATAAATCTGTCTGTTGGATAGACAAAATAACGTAGTCTTGCACTGCAGTGTGCACTACTAGAAGGTAAGCGTGATTACTTTGTATCTGACAGAGCTAATACGTTATTATTGAGAACTACCAGACAGCACTGCCAAGGAATGTATAGGGGATGGTATTAATAGTAAACGTAATGTGAATGTGAAGAAAGAAAAGTGGACGAAAAGATATATTGCCACCGGAAGGGACCGAACCTGCGACCTTCGAATAACGCGTCCGATGCTGTACCACTGAGCTACGGTGGCGTTCATCCCTCCATCCACTTTATAGTTTATTGACAGGGACTATTGGTCATCTGCCAGCGCGTAATAAGATCGCGTGCTACGTTACGCCAACAGGGAGGAAAAAAACGCCAGGCCTGCGTGGAAAGCGCAGCGCAGTCACAGCGAAAGCTGGAAGAGCGCCATTTTTAGGACTCGTTGCAAACTCTCTTGGGGCTACTAACACAAGTGCGCTTGCAAGGTACCGACTACTCCATTAATTGATTCGGTGGCTGATGACGGTGAAGAATTATGGCTGTGTCCTTTGTAATGGGTTTGAAGCATTCAACGACCCACTCATAATGCAACTCATGTTGTGTGACGCCTGCTCACACAATTCGCATTCTGTGACGTACGGTTGTCATTTCACTCTTCTATCGCGTCATATTGTGCATATTAACGCGGTTCCTTCCCGACATAACGCTTGCATAGGGTTTCTGTTTGCAGAAGTTTTGAGCACAAGCGTGGCTCTATTGTAGAATAGTGGGCTGGCACGGAGCGGACCCAGGTTTGAACCCCGTTCTATCCAGGACATTTTTTAACGCGATAGCGTTAAAGAGCTCGTTTCGCAGAAAATCCGGCGTCGGCGTCGGCGTCGTTGGTTGTGAGCGAAAAATCATCATCTTGTCCGTAACCGAAAAATCGAGAAAGATGCAAATCAAATAAAATAAAAATTTTCGGGTCCGAGTGAGGATCGAACCCGGGTTGTTTGCGTGGACAAGCAGGTGTTCTACCACACAGCCATGCCTCTGCTTGGAAATACTGTGAAAATAACTTCCTCTGCTCGGAAATGCAGTGAAAATAACTTCCATGCTTCGCAAACGCAAGCGTCCTTTATATAGGCGTCGCAATATAACATGTAATATCCCAGGAATATTGCGTGGTACAAGCGTACATTGCCATCGGGCGTCAGAATATGTGACTATCATAACGATTCCATAGTTTAAAGCCAGCCACCCATTACAAACGGCACACACCTTACTGTGCGTATTACCTTAACACCACGTAGTGGGTGCATAGCAAGTTCGAAAACATTTCCCACATTTGCCGCGCATAATTTCTCCTGGTTTAAAGCATACTACCCATTACATAGTATGCACTAAGTGATTGAAGTACGCACTAGTGACGGGATATCGCTATCGCGTTCAACTCTTAAAGGCGAAGCTTAAGGGTCCCCCCAAGTTTTTTTTCTTATTTTGCTTTAGGAGGTTGCTCCTTATGCTCGGGACTTGTTCATCGCCGTAGCCAGATGACAATGACGATGACGCTGCCATCACGGCACAGCACATGCATGATGATGATGATGATTAGTAGGGTTTTGCGGTGCAAGGGCCATTGGTGGCCAAAGAGCGCCATTTCAGATGATGTACTACTAGCTTTGACTAGTGAGTTTTCATGGCAGGTTTATCGTAGGATTATGGTAGGATTTTGATGTTAGGTGAACAACGGCTGTAAAGAGGCCTAAAATCACGCGCTGTATAGAAGCGTAAAACATGTGTATATAGCATAAAATTATGGCAGTGATACGCGATGTGATCTATGGGTGTGATATGAAGGACCAGTGAGCGTGATTTCTACAAGTGAGAGATTTAAATAGCACGAATGCCTCCTCGCAGTCTTTGAGCCCAAAGGCCGGGAGGCAGGTGCTTCATTTGGTAGAGCCACCGCAGCCGCAACCTCAGTTGTGAGGCGGCGCTACGGGTTACCTGGGTAAATAACGTTGAAATTATTGATATCATTAAGAAATGCAAAGAGAGATTGATATTTAAAAAGTGGTTCCCTGCCTAGGAACATAGCAGGGTGAAGTGGTACCTGTTGCCGGTATATTAATGGGAAATGCTTGTTCCTTTCAGCGTCTACTTCTGGGCATTGTAATAGGATGTGCAGGACAGTAAGAGGCTCGCCACATTTATCACACAAGGGTGGATCGCCACCGGACAAAAGGTAAGAATGTGTAGTGTGTGTGTGTCCTATTCTAAGTCTGCAGAGCATTATTTCTGTTCGACGTGACTTAGATATCGGCGGCCAATTACCAAGGTGCGGTTTTATAAGATGTAGCTTATTTTGTTTTTCCTTATCCCATAAGCGCTGCCAATGAGCTCTGACCTTCTGTTTTAAGAAGGGCTTCAGGTCTAGTGCAGGGACAGTCATGGTTAAAACGGCAGTGTTTTCGTGGGCGGATGCAGCTAGCTGGTCCGCCAACACGTTCCCCTCGATCTCGCGGTGTCCTGGCACCCAGCATACAACGATATTCTGTTTTTGTGCGTAGATCGTGCATCAGATTGAGTAGAGAGAGATGAGGATAGGATTTGTATGTTTTTTCAAAGTTTTCAAAGCTTTTACTACACTTAGGGAATCTGTGTATATAACGGCCTTTTGTAGTTTTAATTGTTGAATGTGTTTAACGGCCGCAAGTATCGCATAGGCTTTCGCTGTAAAAATGCTTGTGTTGGGATGCAGAGCGCCGGCATCGGAAAAGGATGGCCCGACCGCAGCGTAAGACACACCAGTTTGAGATTTTGATGCATCGGTAAAGAATTCCGGGTAGGAGTACTTGTGCTGTAATTCAAGGAAGTGTAGGCGGATATGTGCAACAGGCGCGTGCTTAGTAACCTCTACGAAAGATACATCGCAATTTATAAGTTGCCACTGCCATAGAGGGAGATTTACAGCAGGAGTCGCCAAAGGGTGCTCAAGGAGTGGCACATCCATTTCTTGAGCTAGGCCCCTCACGCGAAGTGCGTAGGGCTGTCTTACCGAAGGACGGTTATAAAATAGGTCAGAGCTATGCAAATCATTGATTGTGGTGTGTGCGGGGTGTTCGTGGTTTGCGTTCACCTTGAGGAAATAAACATACGACAGGCAAGATCTGTGCAGGTGTAAGGAGCACTCGTTCGATTCCACATAGAGGCTTTCCACAGGGCTTGTCCTGAAAGCACCTGTAGATAGCCGGATACCTAAGTGGTGGATGGGGTCCAGCATTTTTAAGGCGCTTGACGAGGCAGACTGATAAATTATGGCTCCATAGTCTAGACGTGAGCGGATGAGGCTTTTGTAAAGGTTTATCAAGCACTTCTTGTCGCTACCCCATGTGGTGTGTGACAGCACTTTCAGAATGTTCAATGATTTCATACATTTATTTCTTAGGTATTTTATATGAGGTACAAAGGTTAGCTTTGCATCCAGAATCACCCCCAAAAATTTTTGCTCCGTTATTACAGGTAGACGTTGACCCTGCAGGTCAATGTCCGGATCAGGGTGCAGCCCTCGTTTTCTGGAAAATACGACGCAAGTGCTCTTTTGTGGATTTAGACTAAAGCCATTCTCGCCTGCCCACTTGGCCACCTTGTTCAGTCCAAGCTGTACCTGCCGTGCACATGTGGCGAGATTGCATGATTTAAAACCTATTTCTACATCATCGACATATGTACAATAAAACATGGTGGGCGGAATGCACATACGCAAGGAACTCATTTTGAACTATAAAGAGTGTACAGCTGAGTACCCCTCCCTGGGGCACTCCCGTTTCTTGCACAAATGGTCGTGATAGGGCATTGCCTACTCGAACACGGAATGTACGGTTCGACAAGTAGCTTTCTATTATATCTAGCATAGTGCCTCGTACACCCAGGTGCGAGAGGTCCCTCAATATTCCAAACCGCCATGTGGTGTCGTACGCCTTCTCCATATCAAGGAATACTGAAAGGAAAAATTGATTGTGGAAAAAAGCTTCGCGAATGTGTGATTCGATACGTACGAGATGGTCAGTCGTGGACCGGCCCTCTCGAAACCCGCACTGATATGGGTCTAGGAGCTTGTTTGATTCCAGGAAATGTAGAAGACGGCGGTTAATAATTTTTTCAAACAATTTACATAGACAGCTTGTTAGTGCTATAGGGCGGTAGCTTGAAACAGAAGATGGGTCCTTGCCTTGTTTCAAGACAGGGATAATAATGGCCTCTTTCCAAGATGATGGCATCTCGCCGGAGAACCATACGGCGTTGTACAGGCAAAGGAGGTTTTTTTTGTGTTTCAGAGGGGAGGTGTTTCAACATGTCGTAGATTATGCGGTCGTTACCTGGAGCAGAATTCTTGCAACAGTTAAGTGCTGCCTGCAGCTCTGCTAAGCAGAAGGGTTGGTTGTATCCCTCAGGTTTCGTACTTTTACGTTCTAATTTCTGTCGTTCTATTTGTGTTTTGTGCCGTTGAAAGGTTTCAGAGTAGTGTGACGCACTGGATACATCTTGGAAATGTGTGCCCAGGAAGTTAGCCTGGTCTTCCAAAGAGTCGCCCTGTGTGTTTACCAAAGGAAGAAAAGATGCTTCCCGGCCCTTCATCCTACCAACTCTGTCCCATACATTTGCCTCATCCGTGTAGGAATTGATGCTCGAGAGAAATCTCTGCCAACTGTCTCTTCTGGACTGCCGGCGGATTCTTCGGCCTTGCGATTTGACCTGTTTAAAGTTTATTAAATTTTCTGCAGTTGGCGAATCGCGCAGCAGCCCCCCAGGCTTTGTTCTGTTTCTTGCGGGCCTCACGGCACTGCTCATTCCACCATGGAACTCGGCGTCTGCCCCTCAAATTTTCAACATGAGATATACTTTGTGAGGCGGCGTCGATTATAAGAGCAGTAAAATATTGGACAGCTGCATCAATTCCTAAGGAAGACATGTCTGCCCATGAGATGTTAGTCAGAGACTGGAACTTCTCCCAGTCAGCTGTATCGAGCTTCCACCGTGGGGCCTGTGGAGGGGATTTGTTTTCTTTTGGCGTTTTCAGTAGTATTGGGAAGTGGTCGCTCCCGTAAGGGTTTTGAACCACTTCCCAGTTAAAATCAGGTAAAAGCGTGGGTGAGACAATGCTAAGATCGATGGATGAATATGCTTTGTTCGCGAGGTTAAAATATGTGGGCTCTTTTTTATTTAATAGGCATGAACCAGTGGAAAAGAGGAAGTCCTCAAGCAGACGACCTCGAGCGTCGCTGCGAGAGTCACCCCACAAGCTGCTGTGCGCATTGAAATCGCCGAGAACGAGGTAAGGTTCTGGCAATTCATTGATTAAGGAGTGAAATTCATGCTTGTGTAATTGGTAATGTGGGGGGTACGTAAAGCGAGCAGATGGTGATGAGTTTATTTAAAAGGACAGCGCGAACGGCCACTGCTTCCAAGGGCGTTCGTAGCTGTAAACCTTGACAGGCTATGGTTTTGTCCACTATAATGGCAACACCACCGGATGACGCAAGGGCGTCATCGCGGTCTTTACGAAAGACGATATACTGTCGAAGAAAGTTTTTGTGGGTTGACTTTAGATGTGTTTCTTGTACGCAGAATAGCTTTGGTTGGTATTTAGAGAGTATCTCTTGGATATCATCCAAATTACGAATTAAACCTCTCGCGTTCCATTGAATTATTTGGGTATCCATTTTTATTTGTAGTGTAGTGTAGTGTAGGTTATCTGCGTACAAGTACTTTCCTCGTCTATGAGGTTTTCTCAGGCGCAACCACTCGAGTCGCTTTCTCTTTTTTCAAGCGCTCAAGTGAGATGCTTCGATCCTTCGGCGTCGTGGATGCCGAAGGAGATTTGCTGGTGTCCATTTCCTCGACTGAGGAAGTGAACACCCGCCTTTGGAGTTTTGTCGACCTTGTTTGAGACCTCGCCGCACGCGGAGAGGCCCCTTGCCCCAACAGCCCAGAGGTTGAGGGGCTCTGCTTAGATGCAGGCGGAGCAGGTTTACCTGCTACCGCCAAAGGGGCAGGTGGCACCGCCACTGGCTCGCTACACGCCAGCCCAGAGGAGGTTGCCTGGGGCTGATGCGGTGCTGCCCCCTTACGCACCGCATCAGCATACTTAGTTCCTTGAAGGAACGAAAGACGTTTCCGCGCTTCCCCGAACGAAATGTTTTCCTTGACTTTCAGTGCAATGATGTCCTTTTCCTTTTTCCAAGACGGGCACGAGCGCGAGTACGCGGCGTGCTCGCCATCACAGTTGACGCAGTGAAGTGCATTTTCGCATGTTTCAGAGCTGTGTTCAGTAGACCCGCATTTTGGACATGTGGGCTGGCCTCGACATGTCTGGGAACCATGACCGTACCTTTGGCACTGGAAGCATCGTCGGGGATTTGGAATGTATGGGCGGACACGGAGCTTTGTGTATCCTGTTACAAGTGTGTCTGGAAGAACGCTGGAGCCAAAAGTAATGATTATATGTTTTGTTGGAATATCCTTGCCATCTCGCCTGATTTTAATTCTCTGGACATTGACAACATTCTCATGTTTCCAGCCGTCAAGAAGTTCAGCATCGGTCAGGTCGACTAAGTCGTCCTCCGATACAACACCTCGGACAGTGTTCATTGAACGATGTGCAGACACAGTAATGGGGACATCACCAAAGGTCTTTAGGCTGGACAGTTTTGAAAATTGTTCTTTGTCTCGGACTTCAATGAGGAGATCTCCACTAGCCATTTTTGTGGCTTTGTAGCCTGGTCCAAGTGTGTCTATTAGGCATCTTGAAACAAGGAATGGGGATAATTTTCTGACTGGCTTTGCGGGTGTGTCACTGTGGATCACATGGTAGCGTGGGAAATTGTCTTTAGTCGGTTCAAAAAAGTTGGAGGTTTCCATCGGTGCGCACCCTTTTCAGGGAACGATCATTGAGTAGGGGGGGGAAAGTTTTTAGCCATATAATATGGATTACGTTCGGCAGCGGTGGCAGCCACCCACCACCGAGCCCAACAAGGGGACGCTGCAAGACATTAAGAGAAGGCCTGCATACGCCAGCTGTGCACCGCCACTATAACCAGATGTGAGGCATCCCAAGGTGGGGGTGGAACACACAAGGTTAACCCTTGCCGCCAAGAAAAATAGAAGTAACTAGAAGAGAGGAGAAGACAGGAAAGATAAAAAGTGAGAGAGAAAGACGAAGATGTAGGGAGAGAGAGATAGGAAAAGGCGACTGCCGATTTCCCCTGGGTGGGTCAGCCCAGGGGTGCCGTCTACGTGAAGCTGGGGCCAAAGGGGTGTGTTGCCTCTGCCGGGGGGGCCTTAAAGGTCCAATCACCCGGCGTCGGCTCAACCCCCCAGGATCCCCTTTTCCCCGGACACGGCGAAGCCACGCACGGCTAAGCGTGGGAGGAGGTCTAGACCCCCCGTTAGCTCGGGTCCGTGGTGTCGCCACACACCAAACGCCCGCTTGCGCAGACGCCCCTGCGGGGACAGCACATGCAAGGTACTCACTAGACGTCATGACGATGATGCTGATGACGATGAAGAAAAAACTTGGACCATCTCCCCGAAGGGAACCCTTATGGGATGCGAAGCAGCAGCGGTGCGCACGGCGTTGACCCGGTTGAAACGGGCGTCATCGCAGATAAACGAGCCGAAAGAGTGTTTCCACTCGACGTGCGGTCGAGCGTTGCGGGCGGTGGAGAGGGTGAAGCGACAGAGAAGTGACACGTTCAGAGGTGTTGCGAGCGGGCGGAGCAGCCGGCAGCTGCGGGCGCTGCCGCGAGCATGCTGCGGGTGAGGGAGAGAGTGACGTCAGCGCGCACCTGCGAGGGAAGCGTGCGAGGGGAGCGTGACGTCAACGCGCAGCTGTGGCGTGACCTACTTGGCAACGCTCCAACACCTACGGCGAGGGGAACGCGTTGCGGCGCATTCGTACGGACGCACGTAACATACGGCGTTACACACGTGAGTCAAAGAGCTGCTTCGCATCTAATAAGCGCGTTCCAGACCACACATTCTCTTTCTGCCATCACGCTGGAACGGCTGCGCGTCGCGCGCTTCCTTTCTCTTCGCCGGGAGCTCACTCAGTGCACTTCGCTGCCGCTACTAGTCATGTACAACCAGGAAGCCAAGGCAGCGGTGGTGAGAGCTCGCTAGGTAGCAGCAGTGCGGGCTCACCGCCAAGACCCTGCGGTGAGAGCTCGCGAGGCCGAAGAGACACGTTAGCGTCGTGCGGACCCCGAGATACAAGCGCACGAAGCCGAAGCAGCGCGGAAGCGGCGGCAAGAGAACCTCGAAGAGGTACAGGCGCGGGATGGAGCGGCCAAGCGCCGAAAGCGGTCGCTACCTGCAGTTGGTGGCGCCGACGCGCGCTTCAAGCGAGATTTCCTCGACCACACGTTCGGCCACAGCGGCAAGGTATGCGACCGCTTGTGGATACCCAGAACCGTCCTGGATACCGATCGAACCTCGCATGGTCACGCTCACCATTAACCGCAAGACGGGCGTTGCGTGTAGGCGCAAGTAGTTCCCGGTCGTACAAGCCAGTGCCATAACGGTACACAAGTCTCAAGGGGGGGACTTACTCTTCGGTGGTATACGAGTACAGCAAAACGCATCCCCGGAAACCCATGTACGTGGCACTCAGCTGCTGCACCAACGTCGACAAGCTGTACCTCACTAACTCGAAGGGGGGAACGTGAGTTTCATCACAATGAGAGCAACAAAGACAGGGCCATGCTCGGCGAGTTTCGACGTCTAGAACGACACAGGTTGCGGACGCTAACACAACGGTACCTTCGTGCCCTGCGAGAAGACGTCGACCACTCGACCGAGTTCACTCTCGCCTTGCTCAACGTTCGCTCCCTCAACGCACAGCCTATATGAACACCGTCTAGCCTATATGAACACCGTCCGACTACGCTATCGCGTTCTACACTTGAAACCGAAGCGCAGGCGTCCTCGTATGTTTTTAATTATTTCTTATTTATTCTTTTTGTCGGCGCAGCACTTGAGAAAACTGGACGGGTCGTTGAATTTTTATACACCCTGAATGTATTGCCGAAAACAGCGTTAAAATGAAATATTTTGTAACAAAACTACAGCCCCAATAAAATAACTCTGTATCTGGGGTCTTGCGTCCCAAAACAACGGTGTCACTACAAGGGACGCCGTAGTGGAGGGCTCCGAAAATTTCCACCATCTGGTGTTCTTTAGCGTGCTCTGACATCGCACAATACACGTACCTCTGTGATTTTGCCTCCATCGAATGGCGAACGCCGCGGCCAGTACGAATCCCCAAATTTCAGGTCCGCAGCCGAGCACCGCAACCACTATACCACCAGAGCGGACAATTAGTCTTTTCTAAAAGAATCACTTTGCAGTAGACATGATTGCGAAAGTGAATTTTCTCAAATTATGTATTGGGTAACTGAAGGCATTGTAGAGGGGCTGTATAATATGGGCTTTTGTGAACTTAGTACGCAGTGCTTGTCATAGACCACAACACTCAACAGCGTTACTATAGATATCTGTTGTAAATAAATAGATAGATGTAAATAGATATATGTTGTAAATTAACTCACGCCAATTCCACCACACCACCGCTTGAAGAACAGCACAGCCTTTTTCATTATTATACAGCACTGTGTGTACGACTTCGTGACCTGTAAAAGGATGGAGATGGAATGCGTATTATAATTACATGAGTTGAGGTTGATAAAATGTGTGAAAATTTTCGCTCGCACTCTTGCAATGTTACTGAGAAAACGAAGTTCTGCCATATATAAATTGAATGATTTTATATCCCATATTGATCACATTACTTCGTAGGAGTGAGTGGCCAGGGATGAGCTTTGTGCAGGTAGCACGGAAGGGATGGAAAACGTTTGCGACAATGTTCATCTGAGCGTGCGATGACGTCGCTAAGCAGATACGTGAGTACCGTTTCTTCAGAAGACGTCATATATCTATAATTTCCACCTTGTTTGCCTTTTTTGACCCTATAGAAAACGTATACGAAACGTTTTGAGAAAGTTTCTTTTGAAAAGGCTTCGAGGGAGAGTTTCTGTCGATGGTCATGATATCTAAATGCGTTAAAAAAAATTCTGGTAGCTTCGCACTGGTGGTGCCAAACCCGAAGGAAGAGCAGAGCTGGGTGGCCTTCCTTGTTTTCCTTTACTTTTCTCTCGCTCTCTTCTTCTCTTTATTTCTCTTTTATCTATGTGTCTATTTTAAATGCGAAGCATTTCTTAGCGAACTTCGGCGAGTTTGAGCGTATCTATCTATCTATCTATCTATCTATCTATCTATCTATCTATCTATCTATCTATCTATCTATCTATCTATCTATCTATCTATCTATCTATCTATCTATCTATCTATCTATCTATCTATCTATCTATCTAGCCGCCTAAGACTTTGGGCTCTCCCGGCCGTATCGTTAATGGGATTTATACCAAATTTGGTATGACATAACATGACTCTATGACGAACGTAAATGGCTGGTCGTATCATGAAAATCAAGACTAAGTTGTCATGAAAAGTATGATTTACATGCCACGCTCATGGCGCGCTCGCGGCCGTTTCGTTAGCTTGATATACACCAAACTTGGTATTGAGTGACGTGACCGTATGACGAACATAAATGACAAGTGGTAATATGAAATCATGAATTGTCATGTGCTACATGACTTGCATGCCACGCTCATGGCACGCTCGCGGCCGTTTCGTTAGCTTGATATATACCAAACTTGGTATTGATTGACGTGCCTCTATGACGAACATAAATGACAAGTAGTAATATGAAAATCATGACTTGTCATGTGCGACATGACTTGCATGCAACGGTCATGGCGCACTCGCGGCCGTTTCGTTAGCATGATATACACCAAACTTGGTATTGAGTGACGTGACTGCATGACGAACATAAATGACAAGTGGTAATATGCAAATAATGACTTGTCATGTGCGACATGACTTGCATGCCACGCTCATGGCGCGCTCGCGGCCGTTTCGTTAGCTTGATATACACCAAACTTGGTATTGAGTGACGTGACCGTATGACGAACATAAATAACAAGTGGTAATATGAAAATCATGACTTGTCATGTGCGGCATGACTTGCATGCCACGCTCATGGCGCGCTCGCGGCCGTTTCGTTAGATTGATATACACCAAACTTGGTGTTGAGGGACGTGACTGTATGACGAACATAAATGAGAAGTGGTAATATGGAAATCATGACATGTCATGAGCGAGATGACTTGCATTCCACGCTCATGGCGCGCTCGCGGCTGTTTCGTTAGCTTGATATACACCAAATTTGGTATTGAGTGACATGACTTTATAACGAACATAAGTGGCAGGTGGTAACATGAAAATCTTGGCATGCGTGTCATCTACAACGCCATTTACATGCCACGCTCATAGTGCGCTTGCGTCCTGTTCGCTAGCTTGATATACACCAAAATTCGTATTGCGCGACGTGACTGTATGACGAACATAAATGACACGTCCTAACATGTAAAACATGACTTGCAAATTATATACAACAGGATTTGCTCCTTCCTGGCTGCTTCGCATTACATCGATTCCCACAGCGCGTGGGATCTGCCGGCTTTTTTTGTATCTGGTTCTTTCTCTTTGTCGTTCTTTCTAGCTTTATTTCTTTTTCTTCCCTCTATTCGTCTCTCTATTTTTCGGTTCCTCTCTCTACCTCTTTCTTTCTCAGTCTATATTTCTTTCACTTTCTTTGCAACTGTTTATTTCTCTCGGTCTTGCTCACTGTTTTTATATCTCTTTTTTTGTGTCTGTTCCAATTTCGTACTCTGTATCCATATCTTTTTACGTCTGTTTACCTTCTTTCCCTCTGTGTTTCTCCTTTTCGTTGTCTCTCCATCTCTTTGTTTTCTCTCTAGTTTTCTCTGTCTGGCTCTTTATATCTTTTTGTTCCTCTCTCCCTTCCACGTGCTTTGGGCGTGTTCTGGGAGCGAAGCAGGAGATTAAGAGCAGGGTGAAAAGCGCGCGTGTCGGTTGAGTGATCGAGCTCATACTGATCATTGTTTTTGTACACGACCGACGGAGTTTCTCAGCGCGAAGAAAGTTGATTTCATTGTCTTTATTTTTGTTTCTCCTGCTGCTCCTTTCCTTCTTCTGGCACATACCAGCCCGAGGTTTTTTGTTCACGTTGGACAGATCACGGCCGGCTTAAACAGCTAGACTGTTGAAGCATCAAAATGTTGTCAAGGAAGGTTTAGAACAATCTGTAGGCTTGAAACAATCTGGAAGTACATGCATTTCATTGTTCTCATGTTCGGACCTCTCATTTATCGATGAAGTGGATGCGCTTGAAAGACGAGGACGAAGAAGAGAAACTGGACACACACAGCGCTGTGTGTTTCCAGTTTCTCTTCTTCGTCCTCGTCTTTCAAGCGCATCCGCTTCATCAACATGCAGTACTAAGCGCACTGACAAACTGCCATTTATATTTGTCATACAGGCGAATGACGCCGCGCGAATTTTCGTATATAATGGGGCATGGCAGCAAACTTGGAATGCGTACCGCAAATACTTTTCCTTTCGTTGTGCAGTTGGCGGTCGCAGTGTTCGTGATGCCGACTGGCGTTGATCAATCAGCGGGCCCCAAAGAAGCCATTGTAGCGCTACCCATTGACGCAAGCTTGCACGTGGCAGAGATTTTACTAGCGAGAATGGATATGATGCCAGCATTCCGCGCAAGAGTAGTTCGGTGACCAATACGGACGTTGGCTTCAATGTTTAACTGTCAATGAACTCGTCTTGGTAGAACATAAAATGAACTCGCCGTGATGGCTCAAACCACGGGCACGGCAGCAAACTTGCAATGCGCACCGCTAATCCTTTTGCCTTCATTGTGAACGTCAGAAAATGTTATGGCAAATGTATTCGTACAAATAACATATTTTTTGTACTGCTGCCGTGCACAAGCACTGACTTACTAGATGCTTGCTTGCATGCAAATGGAATATTGTTATGGCTTGGGGGTGATACCGATACCAATCGCGGTGCTGACAATGCAGCAGTGATGAAACAGCTGGAAAAGGTTGTTGACGACCTGCAAGAAGTAAAGAAGATGGCATGGTCTTGACTGATGCAAAGCCACAAGACTTAGCAGCACCTCACGAAAAATCTCGTACGTTGTAGGCATAATTAACAACATGCAGAAAGTGATTCTTTATCTAGCGCTTCAGTTTGAATACCTAAAAAACCGCCAGCGTATGTCAACTTTCATAATTTACGGCATTATCGAAGTTGGAAAGGAAGATAGTGGTGTGCTGGAAGGCTTTGTAAATGACATAATTAATATTAATGCTGTTAGAAGTGAACCTGTAGTATTGATGGATTTTATACACTCGGCAGACCTAGCCAATAGCAGTAGGCGAGTGATCTTAAAAGTTACAGATTTCCCAGTAAAAACAGTTTCTCAAACTATGCTCCATGTTCAAGGCGAATGATTTTTCTTTAAGTAAAGATTTTGCGGGAAGAGCTCGTGATGCGAGAAAAAAAGCTTTCAACATTGCTAAACCGAGAGAAGAAACGTCCGAAAACCGCGGTAACACTTGTGGGTATCATAAAGGGGTGTGCACCACCTACATTGGGTAAATCCCACTACTCACCACTGGTCCACTAAAAATGAAAGCAACAGTTAGCCCAGCAAAGGAGTAAGTGCCACAGAAAACTGCGTGGCCTATCGAAAAACTATCATAATCAGAAATGCTATGTGCCACAGAAATTTGAGTAAATCATACTACATACAACTTCCACTAAAAAGGAAGAAGGCAACAGTTAGTCCAACAAATGGAGTGCGCGTTACTATAGTCAGACCGCTGTCAAATGATCGATTATGGTTATGAAAGGTGGTGGCAATACTACCACCTCAAATCCTAATAAAGAATGTTTAATAACAAGCAGTGATAGAACATATTGAGCAACTTAAGCGAAGGCTTCCTTATAAACCTGTGTATAAGAGCGGTATGGTCATGATTACATAAAACTATACTACCATCTGAAAGCTAAGCAAAGGGTGTTTAATTAGGAGCACTCATAAAACATATATGAAAGGCTTGCAAAACATAGCAATGCTTTATCCTGACGAACGGAACGCCACCAGCTTTGCTGTTTGGTGGGTGTCCATGAAGGGGAGCTGCTAGAATGTTTTTCTTCTCTTTTTTTCACAAATTTTACTACCGCATGGTTCATGGCCGATCCACCGTGGTGGTTTGAGCAATTCGCCTAAGAACCAAACAAACAACCGCGGACAGTCCGTCACGGTCGAATCCTGGAATGAAGAAAACGTGTTTCTCAGTGTCTTGGCCTCGTCTCTGAGGGTTTCTGGGCGGCGGCTGGCCCAGGCGCATGCATCTTGCGCCCAGCTGAATGGACGCCGCCTTTTCGGCCATGGACCAGGTGGCTCTGCGGCTCCTCCGCGACGTGTTCGTCGACTTCTGCACCGCCAATCGCCGCCTGCTCATAGCCGACATGGGTCTAAACAAGCCTGCCGCCAAGACTTCTCTGCATGGAGCGACGGCACAGTGTGCCGGGGCTGAGATCGCGGACAGCGCGGACCATGCATACGACGCTGCGGGCAGGTGCGACGAGACAGCACTGGATGGCGACGAGCTGTGCGGATACGCCCGGGTCCTGAAGAACGTGACGGCCCAGCCATATGCTGATGTGATCGTGGTGATCGTCTGGGCTGCGGAGGCCGAGGAGCCCCAGGACGGCTTGAAAGAGGACATTGGGTGTCGGAAGGGCGAGTGGGATGACGCCGAGGTTCTTGACGGAGTTGGAGCGGAGGCGGATGCCGACGGCGCGGACAGTGATTTTCAGGAGGAATACAAGAAAATTGTGTTGAAGGAGAAGTAGAAGAAAGTGAAGGAAATGACGACAAAGAAAGACCATGACGACGACCTTGAGAAGCTGCTGAACGCGAGTTTATTGGAAATTCAGATGGTTTCTATGGAGCAATGGAAGAGCGCCGTGGACGCAGTGGCACGCGTTCGTGAAAACATGTCAGAAAGAAGGCTACTGCCTGCAAGCACAATAAGGACGAAAGCGAAGAGGAGGAGGAGGAGGAAGAGGGACATTCTGCTCAAAAAGGCCTCGAGGGCAGTGGCCTACGAGCATGGGTCACCTGACAGCAAGCACAAGGACGAGAAGGACGAGGTAAACAAGGACGGGGATGCAGGCAAGCCTCGGCTAGCAGATTCCGAGGATGCCAACGCTGATCACAAGAACCAGAGGTCAACAAGGAAAAGAAAGAACCACAGAGAGCGGGAGCCAGGTGGCTTGCTGCCAGAACAGCTGACGATAAAGTGGATGCTGTGCCCCCCCGTTGCCAAAGACAACGCCGGGACCTTGGTGAAATTTTGTATGAACTGTGCCGGCGTGTGGTCGCATACGCCACGTGTCATACGTTGCAGTGGACCACACGTGGCGTATGCCACGTGTGGTCCACTCCCGTGTGGACCACACGACCACATCAACCACACATGATGTGTGGTCCACCGATCAAGGGAAATGGGGAGCACGACCTGTAGAGCTAGCACCTGAGGTGTTGGGTGAAGGTAGAGTGCTCCGCCTCTACGCTACGTCACCATTGCTTTGGGAAGCCTGCGATCCTTGTGCTCATTCCTCGTAACTTCACCTTAGCGTGTGTCACACACATAGGTCGGCAAAACATGTGGAGCTCACTCAGACTCACTCATCAAATATGTTTTGCCTTTGGGACTCACTCGGACTCAGATTCACCAAACTTTTCCTCAACCGGACTCACTCGGACTCAGATTCACTAAACTTTTTCCCGGCCGGACTTACTCGGACTCAGACTCACGAAAGTTTTTCCCAGCCGGATTCACTCAGACTCAGACTCACAGCTCCATCTGAGTCTGAGTGAGGCTGAGTGAGCCGTCTCATGAGTCCATTAGCGTACAATTGGCTTTTTCTAACTTGGTGTAAATGCTTTATAACACGAATATCTCGCGTATCGGTGCTGTACTTGGCGCCTTTTCATCTCGTATCTTATCAGTGGTTGCAATCCAGTAAGGACTTTTTTACATGAAATATTTTTGTCAAAAATTCCCAGGAAACGGTTTTCGGAGGCGGGGAGGAAGTCACGACACCACCCTTTCCTCCAAAACTCACGCCTCTGATCAATAAATATTGAGCTGGCGTATGAAAGCTGGTGCTTTGAAGTTTGCGTGAGTTGGCGAGAGTATAAACATGAACCTACGTAAGGCTGATAGTAAAGCTAAGTTGCGTAAGTAGTACCGCAGATCGGCAAAAAAGTGTAGAACTCAGGCTCACTCCAGAAATTCATTTTGAGCTTAGGGCTCACTCGGACTCAGACTCACCAAAATTTGCCTCAACCGGACTCACTCGGACTCAGACTCACTATAACTTTTCTCAACCGCACACACTCGGACTCAAACTCACCAAAATATTACTGACCTGGACTCACTCACACTCATTTTCACGGCTTGATCTGAGTCTGAGTGAGTCGACTCATGAGTGAGTTTGCCGACCTATGGTCACACACAGCATTAAGTTATAAAAGCAGAACGAATTTCAAAGCAAGAAATTTAGGCGACCTTATAATGTTCCATTTAGGGGTCTTTGACGGCGCTAGCTTACAACGTTTGGCGAAAATTTTGTTCACTTGGGTAGACACTGCGTTAACTTTTGGTCGTCGACTTACAAAACTGCAGTATACTCCTGACTGTTTATTGGGTCTTTACATCTGCGATTCCCTCTGCCGCGCTTCCGCAGTCCATTCCGGCAGCGCGCTGCCACGCTGGCGTAGTTAATTACGGAAGGAATGTAGAAATAAGCGCAGAGGCCACGAATTGTAGAGGCTACTAAAGATAACAGCGTATACGTGTTGGCAGGCGCCACAACGATTCCGGGTACTCACAAGAATACCGTGCTGATGATTGAATTATGCTGATGATTACTTGGCCCTTATATTAAGTAAGCTCATGCTCCGAGATCATGTACATCGTATACATCTCTTAACTTTAAGGAGTATTTCCTTTTTGTTTGAGTTGTGCTGTTTGCGGACACAGCCTGAAATCGCAACTTCAAGGCGAAAAGAAGCAGACCAGAAGTCACCAGAAGGAACATAATAACGCAAGAAGTTAACGCCCTAAACTACCTTTACGGTTGCCAGTTTCATACCTGTGACCCCGCCGGTCAGAAAACCGAATGTCTCACGCATCTGGTGGTGGTGGTGAAAAACTTTATTATAAAAGAGAGTGTATGAGCCCCCGAAAGGGCCCTACAGACTAGGTGACATCCTCAGTCCGGGACGTCATTGGACAATACCGCTGCAAGTTGCGCCGTCGACGCCTCCTGCGTATTAACATTTCTTACATATGATATGACTCCTCGTCGTCGGCTTCCTCTTGATGGTCTTGGCTCTCTCTATATCTTGGTCGAACACACATGGGACAACTTCATGTGCAGTGAAGCAGTGGTGAGTAGAAGGGTACGCCAAATTTCTGTGGCACTTTGATATGATGTGTTGTGCATTCGCGTGCAAAGAGTATTTGTCTGAAAAGTGTGCGACACAAAGAAGGCAACAAAACCACAAGCTGTCACAGATGTTGCAAGAATGCCGGAACTGCAGTGCTGGGCACTGACGTGCAAAGCTGCAGCTGTGGCACTCCCGGTAGAAGCGCGGGCCTTTCGTTGCTCGTACTCGGCTCGCGCCACGCCAGGCAAACTCGGCGCGGCGGCAGCGCGGGCTGTCTCCTTCGGTGGGCGTGGCTTGGCGGCGGCTGCTCCTCGGTGCATGCGCGGACGCGGACGTTCTACCTTGAGCTTTAAGAGCTTCCCCCTTAAAAATGACGAAACTTGGACTAAGTCGCGGAATGCTTAAAACAGCGAAGCTGGACGATTCTGTAACCTAATCTGGTTGCTTCCAGGTTGTTTCTAGGTTGTCGGTAGGCTTTAGCTAGCTCCAGGGAAAGAATCTTGTGCTGAAGGCTAACATTCGCACCTCCTAAAGACCTTCAGACACGGTTAAGTTCTAGCTCGGCTTCTTTCACATCAGGATCTACTAGTATTCGTCGCTTGCTTTTCCGGTAGGTAGCATTTTCTCGCCGGGCGTACTCGGTGTCCTCCCGCCGATGACGTTTCACTGCAGCTGCTTCGGCTAACTGTGCCGGGCCCAATCGAGCGCGATCCTCGGTAAGCAGCTTGCTCCTCGGCAGTGCGAACGTTCTTCAACGTCTTCATGGATGACTCTGACGCGCCGCCGCGAGGGCACAGCCTTTTCTAGACAATAGTAGAGGAGGGGCGCATGCGCATTTGTATTTGACGTCAGCACAGTCGGAGAAGGACGGTCGCGTGCAGTGTCAAAGTCGATGAGCTTTCGCAACGCCGTGTCTAGGTCTCACGCAAGAGGGGCAAAGCTAAGTGAAGCGGTTGCATGGAAACACGAGGACAAGCAACCGCTGGCCTCGACGAGCCAACGTTTTCTCGTCGTAGCCAGCCAGCCATCGTCTCCTTTGTATACAAGAACTACCAGGTCCCGAGTGTGAACTCGTTGGCCTGCCCTTCGTCAACAATATGGTGGGACAATCCACCCATTCCTCTACCGTTCAGACGCTCATCCGCGTCGAACTGTATGGTTAGGTTTACTTGTGATTATACGTGTTGTATCATGTGGTATGAACCATTTGTAAATTGTTTGATTTTACGGAGCATTAAAATTTTTTTTCGATGTTTTGCACCTTTTTGATAACAAACCTCTGTGTCCTTGACTGCGCTCACGGAGGCTCCGCCGTAATAAGTTGTTATAAACCACAAAAAAATCTACCGACAATTACGATACTGTTTAAGGCAAATTCTGATCGCAGCTGTTTAGGTGTTTTGATTTTTCGGTAAGTTGAGCGAATGCGCAAGCTTGAAGACGGCGTGGCACGGCACGAGCGGGAGAATATGATGGTCGGTTTTTGCGCCAATGTAACCTGGTGAACTTGGCGTCGCCAACTTCCGCTGCCGCTGGCTGACGCGAACGCTGCGCCTGACTATAAAGGGCCCTTACAAGTCCTCTATAGCGTTTCACACACGAAGTGGCCCTTCGACCAACGCACACGTTGCACTGTCACAAGCGGCACAAGTAGGCACGAGGCATTGCAGACGGTAAGACAACGGCTCGCTGGCTATCATGGCGGAAAAGTCCTTGAAGTTGTCTCTCCTTCGCTCTCTTTCGTCGCCGTTCGCTCTATCGGTTACGCCGACAACAACGACGCCACGCAACGCAGGAGTGGGCACCTAAGTGCTGCGCTCTAAAGCAAGTACGTAATTGGTGACTTGATAACTGTTGGCAAAGTTACGATATGTGATCTTCACGTTTCTAATTACTCCCACGGTCGCAGTCACGTCAACCACTTCGCCAAGTTCGCCACCTGAATGACCACAGTCGTTTTTTTTGTGAGGGTTAAAGCCGCGGATGATGATAATAGCGTTCCGCTGAATAGATAATTGTTCGCGAAGTTACGAATGGCCTAGTTAGGTTAGTTAGGTGCGGCTTCACTTTAAAAGTTTTAAAAAGCGACGTGCGCATGGTGTGCAGTGCGCTGGCAAAAGTAGCCACTCTGTATGATTTTCGCCAATGGGTTCTTTTTGGCAAGGGCATAACAGACCCCGTGAATTTTTCTTTAGCATAATCAGCTCTACATTTCACAGGACAGACATGTGTAGTGAAGAAGAGTGGACTCAGCGGCAACGCTCGGCGCCTCAGCGCTATCGCCATCGGCGTGAGCTCATGGTTGCTGCGCTTGGCTGAACGCTGCTGACCGCTGCCTGTTCTCCGGCATTCTCTGCCGATAAACCTATTAACTAGTGGTGGAGGCTGCTCGGTTTCGATCGCCCTGGAACTTCGGAATCGCAGTCTACGCTCCATCATTCCCAACGACGCAAGCGCCGCTCTTCGAACTCCTTCAACGGCACCGCCCATTTTACTCTGCGCCGGTTCCTTGCGTCTGCGAGATCCCCCCATCTCGGGCACTGAAGACAAGGACTCTGACGACGGGGCCTCCACGTATAGGAGCGAGTGAGTGTCCACAAAAAATAAGACGACGACGCAAAGTCCGGCTACGTCTCATGCTATTGGTCGGACGTGGCCAAACTGTGATTCATAAACCACGAAGCGACCTTTCTACGTGGTTGGTCTTTGAGACAAGCTTCACCAAAATCTTCGGTCGGCCCGAGGTACGCAAACTCCGCGCCGAACTACGCTTGTGTACTCGATCCCAACAGCTTGGTGAGAATTTCACCAGCTACATTGAGGACATACATGACCTTTGCAAGCGGGTGAACACGTCACTGCCAGAAAACGAAAACATAAGACATATCATGAAGGGCATTAAAGACGACACTTTCCAAATGTTGCTATCCAAGAGTCCTCGGTCTGTCCTCGAACTCAGAAATATGCCAGAGTTATGACGAGCTGCGCAGGCACCGCCTTTACACCACACGTCCCTCGCCTTCTTTATCGATGCAACTACCTTTCCGACCGTCGCAAGTGGCTTCTTGTGGTACCCCGCCTTATTCGTTCTGTTACATGCGACGCTTTTCCACACAGACCCACAGTGCGCGCATGCAGGCCTTTTCAAGACAAACGCTAGGCTTCGACTCCGATTTTATTGGTGCGGCATGTATAACTGCTTGTGAAAGCTCACTGGCTCGTGTGCTCAGTGCCAACGACGAAAGTTACCTCCCGGACGAGCCTACCCGTCACAACTTCTTCCCTGTCCTAGTTGACCCTTTGATCGTGTTGGCATTGACACCTACGGACCGCTACCATCAACTCTTGCAGGTAACCGCTGGATCGTCGTTGCCATATACCACCTCACACGCTATTCCGAAACAGCCGCACTGCCGAGTGCCACAGCCCGTGACGTTGGAACCTTTCTGCTGCGACATTTCGTTTGGCGTCATGGTGCCCGTCGCGAGTTCCTAAACGATAGAGGCCATACTTTCCTTTTCTACGCTTTGAAGGCATTACTTGACGCATGCCGAATGGTATATCGCAGAGGTGCAGCGTACCACCCACAAACGAACGGCATGACAGAGCGCTTCAACCTTACTCTTGGTATGCTATCAAAGTACTTTGATATGTGTATCAAACTGATATGTATCAAAGTATCAAAGCCTCTGGGCATTCATATCGGGAGCAAGTTCTTCTTTCGTCACCTACGCGTATAATACTGCGGCACAAGCTGCTACTTGGTTTTCGCCGTACTTTCCTCTCTACGGAAGAGAACTTTCAGATTCGGTTCACACAATTCTTCCATATAAACCTGTTGAGTGCAAAAGCACTCCCCTTTCCGAAGCTACCAGACATGCTGAAGAATGCCGGCAGCTTGCCCGCTCCTTTTCTACTTAGGACCAGTGGGAGCAGCAATGCGTTAAGGCGACCGATCGGCGCCAACTTTTCCTCCTGGTTCTTTAGTATGGCTTCGGGTACCTGCTACCGTACCCGGCTGCTTCGCAAAACTCGTTGCCAAATACCTCGGACCATACCGCGTTGTAGAGCAAACGTCCTCCGTCAAATAACTCGTTGAGTCCATCAAGCCATCGACAGATCTACGCTATCACGGCCGCGACTTTGTCGAGGTTTCTCGCCTCAAGCCGTACTACGACCCAATAGTATACTGTCCTCACCTTAAGCCGCCAGGATGGCGCCTTTTTCTGCGGAGGGCGATTGTAGTGAAAAAGAGGGTGGCCTCAGCGGCATTGCTCGGTGCCTCAGCGCCATCGCCATCGGATGAACGCTGCTGACCGCTGCCTGTTCGCCGGCATTCTCTGCCGATAAACCTCTTCACACATGATGTACCGAGGTATCGCTATCTCTCTGTACGCTGCAGGATTCCTTAATGCAATGCACCCTTTAGGTAGGCGAACCACTCTTACATATGCACTTGAATAATATTGGAATTGTACCGAAGCTTTGCAACTATACAGTGGGTCGTCCTCTCCAGCGCCTTCTAATGGGTCGCCCTCTTCGAAGAGAAAGGGCAGCTCGCGCTGAGAGTCCGTGCCTGGCCGGGGCTGTTGCTGACGCATTGTCGCTGACGCCTTATCGCTGAGTCCCGGCAAATAAACACCTTAACAAATTGGTGGAGAGTGCTGTGCTCCCATTCGATGCCTGTGGAGCTTGGATCTCGTACCCAGCCATCTACCATGCCCCAAGATGCTTCCCAGCAAAAGCCTCCCCCCGTGCCGCCCCCTTGTCCCGGTGTCCCACGCATCCACGACCCACCCATCTTCACTGGCGCCGATGGCACCGACGTGGAGGACTGGCTCGCACTTTACGAGCGCGTGAGCGTCCCCAACAAATGGGACGACGACGGCAAGTTGACCAACTTGGTATTCTACCTTGCGGGAGTAGCAGGTTTGTGGTATAACAACCACAGTCCGATTTTGGGACTTGGTCCGACTTCAAGACCGTCGTCATCAACGTTTTTGGCCGCCGTGCCGTTCGTAAGCTGAAAGCCGAACAGCGCTTACGCGAACGTGCTCAGCAGGCCGGTGAGTCATTCACCAGTTATATCGAGGATGTCCGCGACTTGTGTAAGAAAGCCAACGAAACCATGTCTGAGTCTGACAAGATCCGGAACGTCATGAAAGGCATTGACGACGACGCTTTCACCATGCTGCTCGCCAAAAACCCTGTCACAGTGGCCGAAGTCATAACGCTGTGCCAGAGCTACGAGGAGCTCCGCCGGCAGCGTTCGATGACCCGTCGCTGCCCTTCACGAGATGCAGAGCTTGCTGGCTTGGTGGCCACCTCTGACCAGGCGGCATTGCTGCCGGAGCTAAACGCATTCATCCGGGAGGAAATCGCACGGCAGTTCTCTCTCCTGGCCTTTGCCCACCCACCGGCCGTTCAACAATCGGCGACCACCTTTCTTCCTCCCCTCCGCCGAGCGATTGAGCAGGAAATTTCGGAGGTCATGCCAGCGTACCACCAACAACCTCCGGCTCCTGCACCCCAGAGTTACGCTCAAGTTGTCGCCAGGCCGCCTCAAGTACTTCCGGCGGCCGCACCTCTGACTTACGCCGAAGCCGCCGCTCGACCTCCGTCCACCGAAGCGGGTGTGCAGGCTACGTATGCTGACGTCGTCCCTAGGCCTCGACTTCAGCGCACCATCCAGTCGTTCCAGCCGCCGTTCCGTCCGTCAGGTCTTACGACATGGGCGCGACCTACCCCGACGAACCGATGGCGCACACCCGACAACCGGCCCATCTGCTTTGCATGCGGATACGCCGGTCACGTGGCACGTTATTGCTTTCGCGTGCAGCCGCCTCCTGTCACGTCACCTGTCGCTGGCCAGCTCAGCCGTCCCTGTCACGACTCACCCCCGTCTATGCCACCGACGTCACGCCCAGCTCTATCTCCTCGCAGGTCCACGTCCCCATGACGCCACGACGCCGACCCCTGTCACCCATGCGGCCAAGTTCGGCCGCTCAAGAGCAGGAAAACTAGTCGTCGCAGTCCACGAGGCAAGGGCTGCGACGCTATCGAACTGTGAAAGCCCTCAGAGAAATCCATCGAATGTCATTGACGTGTTTGTGGACGGTGTTCGCGCATCTGCCCTTATCGATACTGGAGCTGCCGTATTTGTTATGGACGCAAAACTTTGCCGCTTACTCTGAAAAGTGACGACGCCACTTTCTGGGATGTCCCTCCGTACCGCTAGTTCGCAGAGTATTCACCCTACAGCAGTGTGCACAGCTCGCGTCGTCATTCAGGAAGTTCTGTATGTCGTCGAGTTCATCATCATTACTGCATGCTCTCACGTCGTAATCCTGGGATGGGATTTTCTCTCCCGCCACGACGCCGTCATTCATTGTGCCTCCGCCGAAATTGAACTCTCACCGTTCTCACATTTGACGCCAGTAGACAGTCCCTCGGCACTGAACAAGATCCTCGTCAAAGACAATACGACAGTGCCTCCAAGCTCGTCAACGGCTGTGTCGGTCTACTGCGCCGGTCTCTGCGACACAATTGCGCTCCTTTCGCCATATGACCGCGGTTGCAGTAGGAAAGGGTTGCTGGTACCTTTCGCGACCGTGCAAGTAACTCAGGGCAACACCGCTATTTTTGTGACCAACCCATTCCCGTACCTGGTTACGTTGGTTCGAGGGGAATGTCTCGGCAGAGTGGAACCCGTCGATGAAGCACAAGTCCTGGACGTATCCGATGACTCGCACTGTCCCAGTTCTCGTACCATCAGTGCTATTTCCGCGTCTGATCCGTCACCTGCTGACGTATTTGGTCCCTCCATTGCTGATAACCTCACGTCGGTCCAGCGCTCCCAGCTTCTGGGCCTGCTGCAAGAATTTCGTTCTTATTTCGATGTCGGGCAAAGTTCTCTTGGTCGCACGTCCGCTGTTACACATCGCATCGACACTGGCACCCAGCCACCGTTACGGCAACGTCCATATCGCGTGTCGCCTGCCGAACGTCGGGTAATTAATGAGCAAGTAGAAGACATGCTCCGACGCGACGTAATTCGGCCCTCGGACAGCCCATGGGCGTCTCCTGTTGTTCTCGTTGCGAAGAAGGACGGTTCTGTGCAGTTCTGTGTGGACTAACGACGCCTCAACAAGATCACTCGTAAGGAACGTGTATCCACAACCGCGAATAGACGACGCGATTGACAGCCTGCAAGGAGCAGAGTTCTTTTCATCTGTCGATTTGCGCTCGGGGTACTGGCAAGTACCTATGGCTGAACACGCTCGACCGAAGACCGCCTTTGTCACGCCCGACGGCTTGTACGAATTCAACGTCATGCCGTTTGGGCTGTGCAATGCGCCCGCCATCTTTGAGCGCATGATGGATACCGTTCTGCGCAACCTGGAAATGGCACACGTGCCTGTGCTACCTCGACGACGTCGTCGTTTTCGCTCCGGACTTCTCCACGCATCTTCAGCGCCTGCGGCATGTTTTGACGCGCTTGAGTGACGCCGGTCTGCAACTGAACCTAAAGAAGTGCCGATTTGCAGCACGGCAGCTGACAATACTCGGCTACGTCGTGTCCAAGGACGGAATTCTCCCCGATCCAGCCAAGCTTCGGGCCGTGACCGAGTTCCCCAAAGTGTCGAGTGTCGAGAGCTTGCCAAGACCTTTACTGCACATGATCAAGAGCGGCAGAAGAGCATTCGCGCTGACACCAGCACTTCTGCGCCCACGTTCCTCCCTGGAACGCTCGTATGGCTCTCGATCCCTACCACTGCAACTGGCCTCTCTTCAAAACTACTGCCCAAATACGAAGGCCCCTACCGTGTCGTCGAACGCACTTCCCCCTGTAAACTCCTGATCGAACCCATCGAACCATCTTCGGGCATGCGCCGTCGAGGGCGCGACATTGTCAACGTGGAGCGCCTCAAGGTCTACCATGACCCGCTCATAGTAACCAGCCGTTAGGTCGCCAGGCGCCTCCCTTTTCGTACCCAGGGTAATTGTAGAGAAGCTTTGGAACTATACAGTGGGTCGTCCTCTCCAGCGCCTTCTAGTGGGTCGCCCTCTTCGAAGAGAAAGGGCAGCTCGCGCTGAGAGTCCGTGCCTGGCCGTGGCTTTTACGCATTGTCGCTGACGCCTTATCGCTAAGTCCCCGCAAATAAACACCTTAACAGCATAGACAACTCACTTGTTACGATTATGATAGAACTTAATACTTTGCGATGGACGATCATAAGCGACATTTTAACAGAAAAAAGGCTGATGTTTAGGGGACGGTGGCGGCTCAAAGAGACGAAAAATTCGTGAACACGTGGTGTCGCTGAAGCCGACGTTTTGACAAACGGACTGGCTCCTTGAAGGCTACAACTGACACACGGCCCGAGTGTAATACTGTCAACCCTTCCACGGGGCTGTTACAGCCCTTGAAGAGAAATACATAACGATCATTACGCAAGGGGTTCATAAAAGTCAGTTTCGCCACTAGGGCGAAGCAATGGATGCGATATCAAGATTTCAGAATGTCACACGAAGAACGAGAAGCTGCTCGATAATTGCAGCGCGCAACTGCAGCACAAAAAGGACGCTCGGAAACGCATAGGTATACACAGGGCAAGCGTGAACTAACAACTGGCACAGTTGTTACGTCTTTGTGTTTGAACAACCCGCTGCAAGTGTCCACCATACAGAAGCCCACGCTGATTGATATTTACTTTTCCTTTAAGCTGCGGCACATGGAATTGCCGCTCTGCGTCTCCTGCCACGCGGTGGCGTCTGACGCAAAGTGTTCCCGGTGTTCTTTTTTTTTCCCTTCTACATCATGAGTGGGTAGAGAAGGGGTCCACTTTTTCCTGCACGTCTCAAGGGCAGTTTTTCAAATTGAATGAAAATGTCAGGGCGTTGCGTGATAGAAAACACGGTCAAGCTTCTCCGAGATCTGCCTACCGCGAAAGGTAAATGATGCATATAAATAGCTCGCCGTTATAACCCCGGCACAAGAATTATGTTGTGCACAGGTCACAATATACCGGTGTTGATTACATGCATTAGAGAAAAAAAATGGTGCGTGGCTGTGTTGTCTAGCGCAGCGGGCTGCGAGCGAGGGGTCAGAGGTTCGAATTTCTGGTCAGGTACTTTAGAATCTTTTTGGACTGATTTATTTTTCTTTACGCCTTTTTGTATATATACACATACATATACATATCCGGGACACGACAGTGACGGCGACGGGAAAAATCAGCCGAGAGTGTCCATATAATTGCTATCGCAATAATTGTGTTCTGTTATCAAAAGTAATAGATAATAATAATAATAATAATAATAATAATAATAATAATAATAATAATAATAATAATAATAATAATAATAAATAATATTAATAATAATAATAATCTTTATTGCTCATTTCATAACAAAGTAGTACACATATCAGCCCTGCCAAAGCCATATAGGGCTTGAGCAGCAGTGCCTGGCAGGAGATGGATGAAAATGAAGTAATAGAACCTCAAGACACAAAAAGCCTTAGATCCGGCTTGCTTCACCAATGTATCGCAAGCTTCGGAATGAGGAAAAGAACCCAATAGAACATATGTCAATTCATCTATGAGTAAAAAATAAACAAAAGAAAAGTAGACGCAAGCCTGGGGACTATTGGCACCTGCTCATCTTGGAGAAAGCGTTTTAGAGCAGTAAAGTAAGAACCAGGCGTCACACAATGCTAATTGCGTAACGAGTGGGTCGTTCAATCCTCGAACCCATTACAAAAGCCTGTGGCATAATTCTTCATCGTCGTCAGCCACAGCGTCAACAAAGTGCACATAATTCGTTACAGGAGTGTAGCGGGCACCGCGCTTTTCTGAAGAATGACGAAGAATGGCATAGTAGACGCTTCGCCACAACACAAAAATTATGTTGATTTATAGCGCAGTGGGTACCATGCAAGTGGGCTTGTAGTAGTTGCCCCAAGAGTGTTTTAAAAAGGCTAAAAGCCGCTCTCCCAGCTTTCGCTGTGGCTGTGCTGCGCCTTCTGCGCAGGCCTGGCGGTTTTTTCCAATACATTAACGCACAAAAAATATGTCGGAACACTGCGAGTACGCAAAGGATAATAGACAACCACCCGTTTGTAGCGTGAAGCCACAAGGGAGTCGATGCCGATTTTTCTCCCTTGTGCTGCCGATGCTAGCAATCGGCAGCCACTTCGCACGGCGCACTGCCGGAAGAAAAAAAAAAAGGAAGCTCCCCCTAAATGTAACGACTCAATCACCTGTTGGCATATGAAAATTAAATAATTGATTCGACTGAGGTGACTCACATTGCCGCGAACTTTACGCTGGGTCATCAGTGTAAACCTGAAGAAGTTTTGCGTTAGACCTTCTTTTCGTTTGTACTGTGTTTCGCCAGCATTCTCTGCGCTGTTTAAAATATATAGTATGTGTAATACCGTGGAACGGCCATGTGCGATTTCTCTCATCGAATCTACAATTTGAACAAAAACACTAAATATTTAACATATACGGCAATATTCCGCTTGCTGCGAAGCATTCGCAGGAGCAACCTTTTGCAAGATATCAGGAAATATTCGGTAAAGCGCAACTCACCGGATGCGTCGGTATAAGAAATGGAGTTGTTTGCTTGGTATTTCCATAGGTATGTTTCAGAATGCCTGCAAGTTAAACGAAAATCTGTAAATAAATCCCTGGGAAACGAATGAAAATTTACGCTTCTTACCTTCTGGGGCCTAACAAACACGTTTCGTTAAGCGTCACACCTGTGTCACTTTTCTCTTGCTGGTGGAGTCGATCACACATTTTTTTAACGCTATCAGTTGCAAATATGATCCAGGCATCCTCTTCTGTGACCCAAAACTGCAGTAAAGACATAAGAACGTTTGGCATCCAATTTTTTTTTCTTTTCAAATAACTTTTCTTGTAATACGCGGGTACCTAAAAGTGGTTGTGGGCCCCTCAACCAATTTTCTAATTAATCGTCGAATGACCTCAGTATCGGAATTTATTGCCTCACCAATTGACTTCCACAAAAAAATTCTCCAACCCGTCAAGAACGCGCGGATTTACAGAGATTTGTGGCAAGCTTTAAGCCTTTTTCTTTTTTCTCATCTCGATACCCTCATTGGGTACCTAGCCATATGCAAATTTCGCTGTAAAAAGAAGTCGTGTTAAGAATATGCATAAGGAACCCTGTTTTTTTTTTTGTTGTTTCTTGGTTGCTGCATCAAAAGGGAGAGTTGGGCTAGTTGGTTGGGACCACTGTTTTTGACCACAATGACGCCCGTATTAGAGAGATAGCTGAAGCTTTTGCTATCAGCAATAATGGTGACACGTGTGTCAGCACGCCATCGATTGCGTTGCTTGATTGCGAGGTGGCTTACTTGGAAAATACTTAAATTTTGCTGAATGCCTGCAATTCTCTTGTAATGTGCTTAGGGTGCGCGCGCATTTCTGCTTTTCCCTTCCTTTTTCTTTGTGCTTGAATAAAGCATTTAGTTGTCAGTCAGCGCTCGTGTCGTGCAGTCTCTTCTCTGTGTCTTGTTTTTTGCGCTGTTCAATATGAATTCTTGGTTGCTGTTGTCCCCACGGTACGTAGATGGCGACGGTGGCAACCAGCCGCCAACTTGTTGACGCATGGGCGTTCATGGAAGTTCCGCTACCAGTTTACAGATACGTAGGCATGACTACACGGCAGTGGCCATTCTTTACGTTGTTTCCCTTTGTCTATGGCGGCGCCCCGTGGCAAGAGGCACGTCTGATCGAAACACCGCTCTTCATCTATTTGGGCTATTAGCCAATAGCATGCTGTCTGCTATTCTATGCCAAACAGCAGGCGCCGGAAGCTCGGAAGATAGCTTAGATCTCTGCACGAAAAGACGCCGCCTGAGAAAATGGCAAATGAGCTATGCGGAATCCTGCAGAACGCGTTTGCAATATACGCGTTCCCATGTTTTCTTCATGTTCTTCCAGTTGCTCATTCTCCCTTGTGCTGCCGATTGCTAGCATCGGCAGCACAAGGGAGAAAATCGGCATCGACTCCCTTGTGGCTTCACGCTACAAACGGGTGGTTGTCTATTATCCTTTGCGTACTCGCAGTGTTCCGACATATTTTTTTGTGCGTTAATGTATTGGAAAAACCGCCAGGCCTGCGCAGAAGGCGCAGCACAGCCACAGCGAAAGCTGGGAGAGCGGCTTTTAGCCTTTTTAAAACACTCTTGGGGCAACTACTACAAGCCCACTTGCATGGTACCCACTACGCTATAAATCAACATAATTTTTGTGTTGTGGGGAAGCGTCTACTATGCCATTCTTCGTCATTCTTCAGAAAAGGGCGCGGTGCCCGCTACACTCCTGTAACGAATTATGTGCACTTTGTTGACGCTGTGGCTGACGACGATGAAGAATTATGCCACAGGCTTTTGTAATGGGTTCGAGGATTGAACGACCCACTCGTTACGCAATTAGCATTGTGTGACGCCTGGTTCTTACTTTACTGCTCTAAAACGCTTTACAACACACGTTAGCGCGATTCCTTACCCGATATGAAGCCTGCATAGGGTCAGTTTGCACCGTACTTTCAAGCAGTGGCGTAGCTCAGTGGTAGAGTGCTGGGCTGCCACGCAGAGAACCCGGGTTCGATTCCCATTCTGTCACAGGTGTTTATTTATTTAGTTTTTTTCTTATTTCGTGCGATATTGGCTACGGACACCAGCGGCGGCGGCGGCGGCGGCGGACAACTACGGCGCAGAAACGGCCCTTGTTGTGATCTCATAACAGCTTTCGCTGTAAAATTATGATGTTTTAAATGCGGAGCTGTTTAGGCTCCGCAAAACTCCGGAAGTATTCGCACAAAACTGGCCAGGTATGCGCCATAGAAAGCGCGTATGTGCCAAGCGGCTACTAGCAAAGCGTAGTGTAGCGTCAACATCGCCCTTCATCACCATCATCATTTTACTAGCCACCGCGCCGCGCCTCTGGCGCAGCTCATGCAGAGCTCGAGGCGCGAGCTAGTTCGAACGAGTTCACGCGCCTGGCCGTCTGGACGCCAGCAGCGGCCGCCGCTCCGCTTCGGCAGTTCCCGAATAAAGTGGCGAGTTCGGCACAGCCACATCGGCCGCCCTCACGACGCCTTCTCATGTTTCGTCTCTGTCCCTCGCTACACGTAGTGTTACGTCCGGCCCTGGAATTCATGATGGAAGCAGACGCCATTGTGCAAGGATCTGTCAGTCAAAAAGCTTTCCCCGAGGGATTGGCGCTTAGACGGGGGGAGCTGAACCCCGCATTTTTTTTTTTTTGAAGTGCTTATGCACCTGTGACACCTTTGATCGGGTGAGCGAGGCGGCCGCATCGCGGGATTGCGCCGCTCGAGAGTTTCATATCGGACCACGCTATATATTCACCCGAAAGCTGACGTAAACGTTTGCACATGCTCTAGACGGCTTGCCGCCATCTCCGAAGCCGACGTACCCCTGACCCACCTCCATCGAACTCTTCCTCTTCGCCGGGAGTTTTCCGCCTTAAATTTGGGACTCTGACGTTGACATTGGGTTTTGTTGCTGTTGTGGCAGCATTGTACATCGTTCTCGGTCATGCTCCTCACCAGGTGTGTTGTGTGGCACCTTCAAGCTCTCTGGTGGGCGGGCCACTGCGACGGCAAGACACCCGATTGGCGGTAGCTGCTGTCAACACTTCCCGAGAGTCTCAGTTTTAACAGACCCAGGGCTATATAAGCCGAAAGCTTTTGCACCAAATAACTCATGCTCTTTTTCTTGGTAACTTTGTAAATAGAGCTCTGTGCTCCTTTATGAACGCGCCTTCTTTCGGCAAAACATGGGCTGCGGTTTCGACGGGCAGGCGCCAGCTACCGATGACGAGGCCCACCGGATCAGACTCGTAACAATAGCCATGCGTAGTACAGTATAGAAAGGGATGGGAAAGGCAATTTAGGGTGTGGATAAATGATGTAACCGCGAGAAGGAAGGAAAGGAAGAGTTCAAAACATGACCTAGCCTTGTATAGTACAGGTTAGCAAGGGGAATCGAAACGGAACTAAGGGTGAGCACGAGTGGTGATGGAGTGCGGATGAGAGAAAGGAGGAGGAAACGGAGTAGGTGAGAGGGTATGCCATAGCATAGCATGAGCACTGCCATGTACGTGATCACATTCTCCGGGCTATGCAAGCTTGTTCACGAGCTCTCGGCGACCGACACGATGTTATTCTGACAAAAAATATACTGCCGTTCTTAACCACTACAAACTGGTTATAAGGACCTACCCACCCCCCGCAACACAATCAAGAAAAGAGACAATGTTCTTCCGTAAACTTCAGGCCGTAATATTCGCTCACGGGAACCTCTTTCCCGCTGTGTATTCCGCAAGCTAGGGGAATGACTGCAGATTCTTCTCTGGAACGAAGACACTTGATTATATTGTATGCGAGTCTGGACGCAAGCCCAGCAGTACCACCTATCACTCGACTAAGCGTCGAGCAGTGGGAGGTCCAGTTGACATACTCAAGCCTTGAATACCAGGGACGTTTTTTGTTCTCAGCTCAGGTCCACGGCAGCCCGGACTATGGACGCCGCCCATCTTACAACTCTTCCATCGGCTCACTCTACTGAATGAAGTTTATTCCTCCTCCTTCTCCACTTGCAAGAGTGCTTATATACTCTCGTATCAAAAAGTGAAGGCTTAGATAACAAGTGTAGGTTTTCTATCTAAGTATATTTAAATTCAGTGGCCCACAAAACTCGTGTATTTTTTTTTCTGCGCAACGATCAAAGGGTCCACTACATACGGGCGGATTATTCGGATTCTGTGGGATTGCGTTCAATGCGAAATTCGTTACATGCCGCTATGTGACCAAGCCTGTCTCCTGTGCCAGTCATCTCCGTATTGTTATTAAGTTGAAAGTATGACGGAAGCCCGTCTGGCCGGGAATGAAACAGTTTAGAAGAAGGGGCCGGACACAGACCAAAATGATTAAACGTTTCGGCTTCCCCACGGGAACCACGTTCACAATAAAAACACGGGCACAGCTGTTCGCCTTTTTAAGAGTGGCGCATCACGTGACTAAGGCACCTGGCGTACACCGGAGGAAGATTACCCTCGTGGCGATTAAGAGTGTGCAGTGTAGTTTGGATGGACTCGAGATAAGGGCGTACAGCAGGATTTTTTTTTCTCGCTGGCAATCACACGGGTGTTTTTTTTTTCCAGTTGATAGCGTCTGACATACGTGTTGTGATTTGACTATCAGTGCATTGATTAGGCTTGTCTTTATCTTTCTCTGTACGTATATTTATTTTGCCATTCTACAAAATAAACATCAGTTGGAAGTCAGCGCTCTTTTTTTTACTCTGTCCCATTTTTTTTATTTGTTCGCGCGCTGTGAAATGCGTCATCATGAGCTTGGTACTTCAACTTGTTATTCTTGTTTATTTCGCGTTTTCGCTTCTACTATACTTTTTATATCTCTGTGCTTATTTTTATAAGTTGTTTCTTATATTTGTTATTGTTATGCTATAACGGGCACTGCTAAAATAGCAGTACAGACATCTCACGCACGCTTTTCCGTCGTTTTTTTCCGTAATCGGTCTGCTGGTTCCCCGGCAATAAAAGTGCGCGTAGCTGTTTAACGAGGTCTTGTAATTAGTAGTTAAAGATAAAAAGATTTCTTAAAACGCCACACGTGGCTTTGAAGCATAGTGAAATGATTTTAAAGAAGAAAAAAAATACCCGCATTTCCCCGAAGGCTAGTATGAGGAAGTGCGAAGCACGGGGTGATGCTATGAGGGGGGCGCGCGCGACTAAACTGCAGAGTCCGAGCGAAGGAGACGGCAGCGAGAGAGCACGCGCCAGCCGACCCACGGAGGTCTGGCCGTTTTTAAGTGCAAAGCACTTTTACTGATGATGATGGAGAGCGGTGCGGAGCCGGCGCGGGGCGCGCGCAGCCACGGAGCGGAGGGCGGAGCGCGCGCAGTCACGTGGGGCGTGACGTCGCTGCGCCGTTGCTACAGACGCTCCTCTCCGCTCCTCGCGCCGTTGCTAGGGGAGAGGAGGAGGAGCGCGGATGCCGGCGGAGTTTTCGGGGTCGCTTAAGAAGTGCATTCGCACTTAAAAAATGAATGTTTTCTTGCCAAGCCGACCAGAATTTAAACATGTCGACGTGCCGACGGCGATGCTTTCAGCACGTTTCGTGCTGCGACAAGGTAGAATTTGCGCGTTTTTTCAAACACAACAGTACATGTCTTTGAGAAAATAATAAATCCTGCTAAATAAATGAAATTGTAAACAAATAAGGCGCCAGCGTGAGTACGTGCTGATCGGCAGTGAAGATTGCGGGGACAGCGCTACATGGTGTGCTCGCAAAAATCTTTAAGATTTAGTCTCTTCCACGATTCTATAACGCAGCGGCAAATCCGTCGCACGTTTCGGTCAATGAAAACACGGTTGTGTACTTTCGTCCTCGTGTTGTTCTTGGCGCTTACCACTTAACTCTTTCGTTACCGTGAGAAAATGGTGTTTTTTCATGTCTCGGGAAGAAAGATTTAGCCAGTTTCGAAAGTTACTTCAGCACGCATTGCAGCATGCCAAATCATGCGTAATGAAATGCTATTTCCAAATAATATAAGTATTAGACGAACAAAAATATTGTGGAATATACAAAAATGTGAAGAGTGCGTATTTTTTGTTGCCAGCTGATAAACACAGCAATAAAAACACATTATATATAAAATCATTCAAAGCAAAGAAAATTCAGAATATCTCTTGTGAAGATAAATGACTATGGACGTGCGAATATTCGAGTTTCGAATTTGAATCGAATAATACTCACTCGAATAATTCGATTCGACTTTCGAATACCCAGTATTCGAAGTTTCGAATAATTCGACTGGACGAATATCTAAAGCGTCACACGTGCCAGTGGTGGAACTTGGTTAGGGTGGGGCGGCTAAAACTAACTTTAACGTCGTCAGAGAAGGCCTTCCGTTAAAACTTTCACCGATATACTGGTTCAAAAGTGAGCGCATGTCTCTTTTAAAGGAGATTGTCATTTCCGCACGTCATGGCTCCAGCAGGAAAAGGCCAGAGAACAGTCTGGGACACTGTCCAACTGCTAGCGTCAAAAAATAATCAGCACTGAGCTCATAGCTTATAGTCAAGAGCTTTAAAAACACTTGAACGAGCAACTGATTCTAAGAAAGGATAACACTTTGAAATAGTGAAAAGCGCATACAGCTGCACTTTATCCAGGTAACGCCAAAAATGCTTTGCGATGCCTTCCCAAACCTTCTATTGAGGCGCCCAGTGAGCGCATGTTTTCAACTGCAGAAACACCGTAACATCATGGCGAGAAAGCATGACTCCAGGTCATGAGGAAGCGCTTGTGTTTCGGCATGAAAAATTTGCAGTCTTTCCATGACAGTCACTCACCGCGTTATGTGCTCGAGGACATGAGCAGGTCGCATTTCTTTGTTTTTTTTTCATTCAATTTTCAACAAAATTTTTGGCACTCGATATTTGATTCGACACTTCGACATTTTTGGCCTATTCGGCACCATTCGATTCGAGATGAAATTTCACTATTCGTACACCCCTTTAAATGACCCAGGAATAGTATAAAAAAAGTCAGTTTCGCCACAACGCGAAGCAATGAATGCGATAGCAACAAATTGGAATGTCAAGCGACGAATGGCAAGCAGGTCGAAAGGTGTAGCGCGCTGCTCACACCCACATGACGCACGAAAACAAGACCCACAGGACGAAATAGAACTAACAACCATCACAGCTCGACACTTCACGCGCTGCTCAAACAAAAACGACGCACGAAACGTATTCACAGGTACAGACGAGCGCGAACTAACATGTGTCATAGTTGTTACTTCGCTGTGTTTGAAAAACGTGTTCTTTTCTCAAACGGGGGACTGCCGCGAGCAAAGTGACCTTCGTGCGCTCGGTAACTACAACTCAAACGTTCCGGCTAAAGCCCAGTTCTCCCCCACCACGAGATAAGCGCGCGCGAACGGGCGAACGGGCGTCTACACCCCACGGGGCAAAGTGCGCGAGCTCATGAGCGCGCGCGTCGCGACGAGCGGTGCCGCGGAACGCCGAGCTATGGCCCCGCCGAGCGCGCCCTTTGCGGCCATCTCGCTGGTAATGCTGAAAACACGCTGAAAACTCGCTGTATATAAATAGCTCGCCGTTTGAACGTTGCAGGACGTGCGCTTTCGTGACTCTGCGGTTAGCGCCGCGCGCTACAGAGCGACAGGTCCCTCGTTCGATGCCGCACGTCGGAAACATTTTTCTGAATTATTTTTGTTTGTGGCTTTTATAAATATATAGATACATATACGGGACATGACGGCGACGCCGACGACGAAAACCAGCCGGGAGTGTCTATATAATTGCTATCGCAATAATATAGTTAATGTTCTACACAATAGCTATATTAGACAAAAAAAAAAGACAATCTCCACGAAGGTACTGCTTGATTGCTCGTGCCATGCGGTGAAGCATTTCCTGATTTTTCATGAGACACAGGTGAACTGGTGCACTTTTCACATAAAATTTTTTGTTTTCATACGCGAAGAGCATGCTGGGCGTTGTAATATATATGGATGCCCGCGATGTGAACAATCCCTACATAAAACAGATGTCCAGTGAACGTCATCAGTTCGTGTGGCGTCACCTCTTTCCATGAGCCATCTCTCTCCGCATGGGCTGGCGTTCCAAAATATGCATCCAAGTATAGCTATTTGTATTTTTGAAAGTACTATTGAAAAAAGTCACAGTTTCGCCGCAAGGGCGAAGCAATGAATGCGATAACAACAAATTGGGATTTGACGCGAAGAACGGCAGGCAGTTCGAAATTTAGAAGCAGCGCAAAGGACGCACGAAAAGAACTCATAGGACGAGCGCGAACTAACAACGTTCACAGCTCGACACTCGGACGCACGAAACATACGCACAGGTATACACATGACGAGCGCGAACTAACATGTATCACAGTTGTTACTTTACTGTGTTTGAACAGCCGCTTCTTTCGGAAACGGAGCCTCTGGAAGCGAGCGAAGTGACCTTTGTGCGCTCTGTGGCCTAAACGCAATCTTTCCGGCGAAAGCACAGGACGTAAAACTGCCCCCCATCCCAAGATAAGCGCGAGCGCCTGCTCGGGCACGCGCGACTACGCCCCGGAGGGCAAAGTGCAGGGTGCAGGTTAAGGAGCCAACGCATCGCAACGAGCCGCATTTGCGCCATCTCGCTGGTAAGCCAGAAAACACGCTGATATTTCCCCGAGATAGGTGTACTTCCAGCGGCGAATGGTGTACATAGATAGTTCACCGTTAGCATGCTGAAGGACGTGCGCTTCTGTGGCCTAGAGGTTAGCGCCGCGCGCTGCGGAGCGAGAGGTCGCACGTTCGATTCTGCGCGTCGAAAAATGTTTCTCTGAAATATTTTTCATAGAGCAGCCGAGAGTGTCCATACAATGGCTATCGCAATGAATGAACAAGAATGAAATGACGCGCAGTCCTAAGACGACTCGCGCCGCACCGTATTGCGGGGCCGAGATGTGCTCCGGCAGCCATCTTGTCGTGAAGGAGAAGCTTTGCAGCCGGCCCCAACACATCGCGCCCCACTGATGTGTGGACCTCGCAGGCAACCAGAGTAGCTCTAAGAATGTGCACAAAGTTCAGCGGTTACGCACGTGCGGCGGAGGAGACCACTTGAGGCCGTAAACGAAACCAACCCTTGAACGGCTGCGCATGTCACAGGCTGATGCAAAACGTCGTCGCCATCAGCGCCTGAAGCTGAGGTGCTGTCATCTTCGGACTCAATGCTCGGCATCACTCAGTTCAGGTGTGGTTGCAAGATAGTTTCGAGTGGCACACGTTTCCCGCTGCGCAGGCGCGCACCCATGCACGCGTGACGACGATGCCACAGGAAGGACTAGCGACATTGTATGTGGCCCTGTGTCTGATATAACAATAGAAGCGCAACCGAAGCAGCCGGAAACTGTCTAAAAAGGCCACCTCTACACGTTGTAAATGCGGCGGATCATCGGAAATAACTTTTTTTTGAATTAATCTTCCCCGACTCCAAATAACAGCTCGCTAGTGAATAGCTGGAGTAAATTTCAGGCAATTATTACCGCTCAACACTGTCAGATTGCGAAGCTTGCACCACAATTTGATATTTGACTTGCAAAGGTTCTTTTGACAACAGAACTTCGATGTTACTGAAGCATAACCACGAGCGGACACGCATTTCTCTCAAGTTCTTCAGCCAAGCGCATTTTCCCAACAACACACGGCCATAGGTTCGCGCAAAGGTCTGTAAAAAAATGACTATGTAGCCAAAACGGGCAAATTCTAACTGATTATGAAAGTTGATTGGATGGAATAACTACTCAACATGCCGAAATCGACGATTGAAAGCATCGACCGCCGGTGATCAATTTGAAGAAGCATGGTAATGAAAGAGTTAACCAAGTGTCCGCACGATTCTAACTTGTCCAAAATTCCGTGTTTGACTTACAGTGGTAGAATTACTAATATGGAATCGAGTTAATTTAGCCAATCTGCAAATAGCTGCAAAGGCAACAATGACAACGATGGTGTAATGCCGGTGTTCTTTTGGTCCAGAAAAAGAGAAGAGCAAGAAGAGAGGGAGAAAGAGAAGAAATGGGAGGACGCTGAAGCTTCTTCGCCTTCAAAGGCAGATCGCGATAATTTAAACGGGCCTCGTACGCATCACCTTCTGAATCGCTAGCCTGCTTCGGTTCTCGGAGCGTGCCTCAACCATGCCGTAAGGAAACGAACGACTGTGTGCGTAACATTGGCCGTTTCTAAGTATCATAGAATGCCTAGTGCAATAACAGTTGTTAAGTGCCCGCTAGGCCATAATTATTCCTTTTGCGAATCAGCGAAGGGCCCACTATGTGGCAACACGTGAACATACGCAGCTTTTCACTTTGTTGACGGTTCTGCTGATGATGACGATTAAAAATGTGCGAACGCTTTGTCAAGGGTATGCCTTTCAAACACCTACTCGTTGGCCAATTCACATATTTTGACGCAATGACTCGATTCCTCGCTTCTGCCATGCAATATTATACAGGGGCTAAGGAGACTCATTCCGCTACATGATATTCATATAGCGTTTCTTTTTTTTCAAACCACTTTCATGAGTTAGCGTCTCTTTGTAGTAAAACAACCGCTTGTCACGCGGACGGCCTGGGTTCGATCGTCACACACACCCAAAAATTTTTATTATTTATTTTATATGCAGCTTTCTCGATTTTTCTGTCACGGACAAGATGCTGATTTTTCGCTCACAACCAACGACGCCGACACCGGCGCCGGAATTTTTGCGAAACGAGCTCTTTAAGGCTATCGCGTTAAAACGTGGATAATGAAGGAACACGCGCAGCAGGACTAGCGCTGGTCCTGGTGTGTGTGCTCCTTTTTTTTAAATGCGAAGCATTTCTTAGCGAACTTCGGCGACTTTGAGCGTATCTATCTATCTAGCTATCTATCTATCTAGCTATCTATGTAGCCGCCTACGACTTTGTGCTCTCCTGGCCGTATCGTTAATGGGATTTATACCAAATTTGGTATGGCATAACATGACTGTATGACGAACATAAATGGCTGGTCATATCATGAAAATCATGACTAACTTGTCATGAAAAGTATGATTTACATACAACGCTCATGGCGCGTTCGCGGCCGTTTCGTTAGCTTGATATACACCAAATTTGGGATTGAGTGACGTGATAGTATGAGGAACATTAAATGACACGTGGTAATATGCAAATAATGACGTGCATGTCATGAACAACATGATTTAATTTACATGCCACACTCATGGCGCGCTCGCGGCCGTTTCGTTAGCTTGATATACACCAAATTTGGGATTGAGTGACGTGACTGTATGACGAACATAAATGACAAGTGGAAATATGGAAATCATGACATGTCATGAGCGACATGACTTGCATGCCATGATCATGGCGTCCTCACAGCCGTTTCGTTAGCTTGAGATACACCAAATTTGGTATTGAGTGACATGACTGTATGACGAACATAAATGACAAGTGGCAATATGGAAATCATGACATGTCATGAGCGACATGACTTGCATTCCACGCTCATGGCGCGCTCGCGGCCGTTTCGTTAGCTTGATATACAGCAAATTTGGGATTGAATGACGTGACTGTATGACGAACATAAATGAGAAGTGGCAATACGGAAATCATGACATGTCATGAGCGACATGACTTGCATGCCACGCTCATGGCGTGCTCGTGGCCGTTTCGTTAGCTTGAGATACACCAAATTTGGTATTGAGTGACATGACTGTATGACGAACATAAATGACAAGTCGTAATATGGAAATCATGACTTGTCATGTGCGACATGACTTGCGTGCCACGCTCATGGCGCGCTCGCGGCTGTTTCGTTAGCTTGATATACACCAAATTTGGTATTGAGTGACGTGACTGTATGGCGAACACAAATGACAGGTGGTAATATGCAAATAATGACTTGTCATGTGCGACATGACTTGCATGCCACGCTCATGGCGCGCTCGCGGCCGTTTCGTTAGCTTGATATACGCCAAATTTGGTATTGAGTGACGTGACTGTATGACGAACATAAATGACTGGTGGTAATATGAAAATCATGACTTGTCATGTGCGACATGTCTTGCATGCCACGCTCATGGCGTGCTCGCGGCCGTTTCGTTAGCTTGAGATACACCAAATTTGGTATTGAGTGACATGACTGTATCACGAACATAAATGACAGGTCCTAACATGTAAAACATGACATGGAAATTATGTAAAGTATGATTTACTCCTTCCTGGCGGCTTCGCATTACATCGATTCCCACAGTGCGTGGGATCAGCCGGTTTTTTTGTCCTCGTTTTCTCGCGGTGCTTCAAGTAATTCTTAGCAATATTTTGTTCTGCTTTATAGAAGCATTCTTCTACACTACACTTTGCCAAAATATTTCTCCTGGTTGCCCACCATTTGCCATTATTCATCTAAGAGTCCTCTTGACGGCAATAATGATTATGTATCTAGATATTGAACCTGCAAAACAGAAGGAATGCCGACTGCAATAAAAACACTTCAAAACAAAACAAGACGTCTCGCCTCCCATGCGGGAGCCTTGTTCACAATTGAGCAAGGCTCCTGCGTGGGAACCGAAACGTCTTGTTTCGTTTTAAAGTGTTGTTATTGTGGTAGCCATTTCTTCTTCTTTGCGATGCCTCCTCCCGGCCAGACGGGATTTCATAAAACGCTGGATTTCATGTCAGATATTGAACCTAGGCAAAAGGCGTTTGTTCATGACGTGAATCCTACACCTCCTCGCAAACACGCCGCTGTCAAAAATCATTTACGGTTTACATTTTTTGCATAAAATCTGAAGTTATGATTGCGCTGCATAATTGTGTGCTCTTTCGGAAGAAGCCTTCACGGAGTCAAGGGCAGAGAAATGTTGTCAGTCAGTTGTCATGCGGTTGCAGTAATATTTTTGTCGGCATGGCCAGCCGTCACATACATAACAGTTATTGATCAACCGCCGCGCTGTCATCATTCCTGTTATACTGTGTGCTAAACCTTGTCGAATAATTTGTGTCGCCATCACAAACACCATCTTTAATGAATGTATAATACACGCTGCTAAGCCGTTTCTTTCTTTCACTGCGTTACTACGCGCATAATCTCTTCCCTTTGAGAATGACGTTCGACAGTCTCTACAAAAGGCTCTTCTTTTTTTAAAGAAAAGCTTGACAGTGGGCTAGTTGGTTACACATGCCGTATTTTCATGCGTGAACTTTACAAAAAAGTGACTTTTTTTAGTTTCATAAAGATTTCTAAAAAGTAAATAGAAATTCCCGTCTGACCAAGGAAAAGCACAAAAGTCGTTACATCAAATCCACCGATCATTCAGCCTGCGCTGAGCGTTTTACACAGGGCACGCATAGAAAACCTGGACACGTGTATCATTCACCATCACTGAATTTTCACTGTTGCTTGTTCTAAACATCTCACCTTTTGAAACCAATTTTCTTCACTGGTTGATTGGCCAGCTTCTCCTTCTTTCTTGCTTTCCTGAAGTGCTGGGCCCTCTGAATCAGCATTTTCTTCGCCTGCTGCACTGGTCCAGTTTACAGCAGCTGTAATCGCTAATGCAACCAAGAACAATTTTTAGCTGGCGTGCCATGGTGCTTCGATCTCAAGCGTCTGACACTCTGCTGCAAAATCGCCCAATGTACCGACTTATATAGTCGTCTATGCGCCATCACCGGTGCTACTAGGAAATTTGTTGGCGACAATTATCATCCATCATGGTCGTATTATTGACGATTTGCGGCTATTTCGACACGCGCGTATGCTTTGTAAATGATCAGTAAGCGATTGTATACTAACTCGTGCGCTGCACTGTTTCGCAGAGCACATGACAAACAGAAAGAAAATAAATGCCGGACACAAGGATGAACAACAATTTCTGGTTAACCTCCCTGCCTTCCTCTTACTCTCTCTATCTCTCTGCAATGTTAAAATTCACCATTTCTTCACCAGGAGGTGCGCGAAGCATAATGTATTGAATTATCGCTTCAAGGCTAGCATTGCAAGCGCTTATCCTTTTCTTCAGTTTGTCTCGTGTTCGTTTATTTCGCTAGAGTGTACTTGAGCAGGGGGGGGGGGGGGCGCTCGGAAAGGCCGCAGCACCAATGCACAGAAAGTGAAGCCAAAAGAGCGTAAAGCCGCTGGTCGCGCGTTGATCGGTAACTTGAAATTTTTCTCCGTTTGAGGGTTGAGCGCGGCCCTACGAAATTTGTGCTCAGGTAGAAGTCTCGCTTTGTACTTAACAGAACGGGCTTCGAGTTGCAGCTCCAGATGGTAGGGTTCTAGTTTTACCGCCATTTCTTACAGCTGTACGAGTTTTCTTTTTTTGTTTCTAAAAACTAGCGTCACTCCCTACGCATTGCTACACAAAGTAACGTGAGATGTGAACCAAAATACAAGAACTTTGATAGTGAGCGTAAATATTAGCAGCGCCGCAGTACGGGATCCAACAAAAAGGTGCCTGCACGAACGCGATCATAGCCACATAGGTAGGAGAAAAATATTAGTTTTCATCATTTATTTGGCTTAGTTCAGCCATAAATAGAGTGTATTTTCTTTATCATATACCAACGCAGATTTCGCAGATGACGACTCTGGAAATCATCGTCTCGCAGTTCAAAACCGGCAACAGCTCTCGTAGTAGACGACAAGTTGACAGCTTGTTGACAAGTTGACAAGTGGACAGTAAGCGCGTGCGCCAACGTTCTGCTATTCACCCACAGCAAAATGAATGTGCGCACTCAATGCGACACACTACGATCTGGCTCTGCTTTTACAGTATTCAAACCTTTGCCCTCTACCGGCGACAAAAAAAAAAATTAAACCCATAAGGCTTCATCAAGTGACGCTAAACATCAACACCAACCATCTACAGCTGAAACTCGAACCCAGGTTTATTAAGTTGGAAGCGGGAATTCTACCTCAGCCTAAGTTTGGTAGAGCCGCGCGCAACTCCTAAACGACGACAGATTGCAGGTTACAGATCGCAGTGCCACAAGCGGCTTGACCCTGCTTTGGCTTCACTTTCCGAAGCTCGTTCCGAGCGCTGCCCTGTACTAGTACACTCTAATTGCGCTGTGGTTTCTAAAGTATCACCGTCGTATGGATCGTCGTACAGCGAAAACTGTTATGATATCACAACAAGGAACGATGCAGGCACCGTAGTTGTCAGCCGCCACCGCCGGTGTCCGTAACTACTATCGGGCGAAATAGGAAAAAAAAAACTAAATAAATAAATAATTGCAAGGACAGAATGGCATCGAACCTGCGCGCTCTGCGTGGCAGACAAGTACTCTACCAGTTAGCTACGCCGGTGGTTGAAACTCCGTTGCAAAGTGACCCTATGCAGGCTTCATGTCGGGCAAGAAATCGCTTTAACACGTGTCATAAAGCGTTTTGAACAGTAAAGTGACAACCAAGCGTCACACAAAGCGAATTGTGTGAGCAGTGGGTCGTTGAATGCTCCCACCCATTACAAGCCACAGGCTTAGTTCTTAATCGTCGTCAGCCACAGCATCAACAAAGTGCGCATAATGCCTTACATGCCTTACAAGTACGTAGCCGGTACCGTGGTACGGTAGCCGGTACCACGCTTTTCCCAAGAATGCGAATAATGTCATAGTGGACGCTTCCCCACTACACAAAAATTATGATGATTTATGGCGTAGTGGGTACCATTAGAGTGTGCTAGAACAGGGGAGTGCCCGGATGGATGGATGGATGGTGGAACTTTATTATAGTCCTGAGAGACGCGACTAGCGCGCAGTGGGCTTCTCCCACGTTGGGACGGGCAGGCTAAGCCTGACCGCCGCATCGTGGGCTCTCTGGACGGCCCAAAGCTGATCCCCCCTTGTTGGGGCTTCTGATGGCGGAGCACCACTTGGCTGGGTTGGCTTGTTCACTGCCCAGTAACAAGGGGCATCGCCAGAGCATATGCTCTAAGTTAGCTACTTCCCCACAAAGGGGACACGAGCTTCTAGTGTAAGTATCCGAGTAAATTTTTGTGAAATAAGGCCAGATTTGGATATGAATCAGTCTGCAGGAGTCTAAGCGTCATGGCCTGGGCTCTGTGTAGTTTTCTGTGAGGAGGGGGGGCAGAGTGCCCGGAACGAGCTTCAAAAACTGAAGCCCTAACAGGGTCAATCCGCTTGCGGCGCTGCGATCGGTAGTCTGCAATGTGTCGTCATTTTAAGAGTTGCGCGCGGCTCCACCAAAGTGGTGCAGAGGTAGAATGCCCGCTTCTCACTCGAAAGGCCCGGGTTCCAATCGCAGCTGTAGATGTTGAGTTTTTACTCTTTAGTGTAACTTCTTATAGCTGCATTGTTTTTTCTTGTTTCCTAAAACTAGCTGGAATGGTACGTATTACCACAGAAAGTAACTGAAATGTGAAGTAAAATACAAGATATTTGACACTGAGAATAATTATTGGCAGCGCCGCCGCACGGCATTCAAGAAATACGTAAAGTATGTCCTCCGGGATTTCTCGTATTCGCAAAGATCTCAGAGCCATACTTTACGTTTTTGTTGAATGCCGTGCGCCGGCGCAGCAAATAATGACGCTCACTGTCGGGACTTTATTAGTCGGGACGACTCTACACCAGTCGATTTGCAAAAGTAATGGTACATGATACCGATATAACATATATAAATATATACGCAATATACGCTATGTCGGTATCATGTTCCATTACTTTAGCATATCGATCGGTGTTGCGTGGATGCCCACAGGTATGGATTGGCCCGATTGATGAAATCCGAAGTGTCAAAGTATTGCTAATTTAGGTTACGTTCGTAATTGTCATCGATTAGTTTGCGATCAGAAGTGATTGACTATCGATCTTCTATGGGTTCGTACTACACGTGTATCCATGCTCAACCGAGTATAGGCATGTGTTTCACGGCATTTTCATCAATTATTTTGCATTCAGCGGTTATCCATCAATAATGACTGGCTATCGATTACATATCGATGCGTATTAAGCGTGCGTTCAAGATCAAGCGGTCATAGGCATGCGTTTTCCGCGCTTTTGGCGCGGTGACACCAGTGGCTGTGGGTTGCTAAGGCGACGCGCTGTGACGTGACATCGCTCGGCGTGGTTTTTCCAAGCCACGGATCACATCGCACACGACCATCTTGACCAAAAATAATAAAATTATTCATCCAGCTCCACCGGATTAAACGTGGGGCTTTCCTTCGATGGTACTCTCCCTGAAATTGACACGCAACGACAATTAAGATGTCATCAAGATGTCCTATTAGAGATACCTGATATCGAAATTGAAACCTTGAGATGGGTCTGTTGGGTTGTCCTGCATTCGATGACACTTCTGACCGATTATCTGTGGTGAACGTTGCCCATAATATTCTGACAATATTTTCACGGGAATGAGAACATCCGTCAGAGATCAAGAAATTTATTTACAAAATGTACACAGCGAGTCAAGATTGCGGAACAGCATCAACAATGCGAGCGCTATTGCAATCGTCGTCTTCATCGGCTCGATGGATCATTCCTTTTTGTTCATCTCGGCTTGTAACATATGGCCCTCACCGCAAGAAGCACCGTATCGGCGTGTAGGCAATAGTACCTTCGTGTGCGAAGTGCGGCTTCAGGCGGGAGACATGCACAATGTCAGTGGAGGGGATGCACTGTCCAATGGCGCGATCTCATATGTGACAGCAGTAAGCTGGCGCAAAACCGTGTAAGGCCCGGAACAGCGAGAGAGGAGCATTCCTTTTTGTTCGTCACGGCTTGTAACAGTATATTTTAATTTGGCTTTATAGTGAACGTGAGCGCTCATCTGAGTTGAGAGCACCTCGCAACATTGCGACTAGTATGACGTAGATGAAGGCTCTTTGTGATGTTCCTGAAGAAACGCTAGTATTGTCGACGTCGCAGAACATTCGCGGGGCGCACAAAATACCATGACTGGCGCCCGATGAGGGCTATTGTTCCTCGCCCTTGTTGCTCTGTTGTTGGGCTGCTGTTATATTCTTTTGGCTCCTTACGCCAAGAACGCCTTTCTTTTTCCTGAGAGGACAGGCTGTTAACAAGCTGAACCCATACCGAAGCAGCCACATCATTTCATTCTGCCCCTCGCCCGGGGCACCTATTTTAAATTTGCACCGTCAACGTCACCAAAGCGCACGTGGTCTTAGGAGGTCATCCGCGTGGGGTGCTAGTTTCTTACAATTTTACGTGGGCGTATGGAAGTGATGCTAAAATTGGTCACAATTAGCGATGCTAGCATTAATTATATAATACATTAGAGCATTTTCGATTCAACTTCAGCATTACCAGACAAAAGGACACAGATTACGGCAAAAATAGTCCTGAACATAATTTCGCTGTCAGGTGTCCTTTAATACTGCGTAGTAACTCAGGAATGCCAGTGTTGATGAATTTGTCCTTTTTGCTGCTTGAGTTCCGCACAAGTGCGCATGTACGGAATAGCGCCATTGCCCTTTGCGAGAAGTCAATGACTATGGTTCAGAAAGTACATCTTCCTTGTTTTTCCAAACGTTTGACATGCGTCACAACCCAATGCCTTTGACAGGGGGCGGGTATATTGACTTGATGAAATCAGCCTGAGTTGAACCTGCTTGTCACTAATAAAGGTGCAGTTCATCTTCGTGAATATGGAATTAGCGCGCATGATCAAGTACAAATTTGAAAGGTCAAGGACCGCCCATATCGATCTGTGCAGTGAGCTGGAAATGTGCCGAGATTATATCAATAATTAATACATCAGAAAATATACCTAAAATACATTAATAATTTTTGGCCTGACAGCTTACATTCACTGTTATAAAATGAATTTACGAAGGTAATTTCAAAAAGTATATGAGAGCTTGTAGGAAGTAAAAGATGGTGATATCACCTCTTCTGCGTTTCAGTAGTCCTCCAAGTTATGTTATTTGGGAAGAATTCGCCGATTCTTTTGGGCTAGTTGTCTTTCCGTTTCGTGATGAGATCCCGTTTCACGCGTCGCACGCGTATAGGAACTTCGTCCAATCATGCACAGACTGGTGCACCGGAAATGTTGCGTAATCTCTTTTGAGATTATTGGGACTTTTCACTGCTGAAAGCGGGTTTCGCGAATATCTTCGGTTATTTGGCCTCCAGACGACGCTGGGCAGAAGTAGCTAGAATGGCACTTCTTGTCGACGTTACCATGGTGGACTGTATTCTCGAATAAAGCACTAGGGGTGTTCAAAAAGCGGCAGCAGATATTGTGCAAGTTGTTACGAAAGTTTGGTCTACGGGAGAAAGTGCACACTGCTGGGCTCCCTAGGTGTGAGCTAGCTTTCTGAATTTGTATTTGATAATTCGTGGAAGTTATTTGATTTATTTATTTATTTATTTATTTAACAATACTGCCAATCTCTTCATAGATTATAGCAGGGAAGGCACATGAAAAATAAAAAAAAATTGGTGCATCTCCCGCTAGAGGGAACCGTGTGTGGATGCGAAGCAGCGCAGAGATGGTTAGCTTGAGCGGGAATTTTATTGAGACGGTAAATGAGAATGTATAAGAGAAGACGGAGAATGTGGTGGTTGCGTGTTTATTTAGGGAACGTGTGCGATTTCTTGCGTCGGTGCACCGGGCGCTTTGAAGACGACGGCCTTGTGATCGGTGAAGTGTAGCGTCAGGGGTTGCTTTTGAAGAGTTTTCATTGTGAAGTTTGCGAAGATGAGGTCTATGCACGTTCCCCTTATGGTTGTCGGTTGTACGTTGTCGTCGGAAATGCGTCGCAACGAGTACACGTCTATCATGTGGTGGACGAGCCAGTCGTTCGTGGTTATATCCACGTTGAAATCACCCGCAAGTACGAAGGGCGCGTGCCTGTGTGTCTTTGTGTACTGTGCCATGGCCTTCTCTAGGTAACGTTCGACGTTCTCTCTTGAGATGTTGGGTGCGAGATACATTGTCATGACTATGATGCTGTGGTTGTCAAAGTAGAGTCTAACGGCCGAGTGCTCTCCGTTGTGTTCTTGGCCGGTAGGTTGTAGATCTAAGGCTTTTGCGTGGAGATGGCGTTTGACGTATATGGCGACACCACCGGCAGGACGTTCTGCCTCTTCAGTACACACGATCGCTTCGTAGCCGTTGATCGTCGGTCTTGCGGCGTTCCACGTTTCTGTGAGACACAGGACGTCCAGGATCTTGAATGCAGCGTGAACCGTGGTTCCTCCGACCGCTACTGCCGCCTTTCCGGTGATCGCGCAGGTGACGAAGGCGTTGTAGCCGCAGGAGGTGGTGTTGTCGTTGGCGTACCGGTTGTACAGGTCCATGGCAAGGCGAAGTACGAACGTCTTGCCACACCCGGCGGGTCCGGTGAAGTAGACCCTCAACGAAGGTGACGCCGGCGTCGTGGAGCCGGTGGATGATCGCTCGGAGTAGCTCGTGTTGTTCGTCGTTGGTCATGCTTATGAGTTGATGATGTCCCGACGATTGCGCACGGCCGCGCACGGACTCGCTTGCTTGACCAGGCGTAGCAAGTCTTCGGGAGGGATGAGTTCGGCGTCTTCGTGTTCGGCGACGAGCGCTGAAGGAACTGTTGCTGCTTGTTCTTCTTCTCGCTGTCGTTCCCGCTGGTGTTGTTCAATCAGTTCCGCGACGATGTTGTCGTCATTGGCCGGGTTGTATTGCTTGCATTTGTCGGCAATGAGGTGCTCGTTTTCTTTGTACAATTGTTTATATCGGTTGTTGTCGAGGACGTCTACTGCCTCGCTTCGGAATGGCACGTAGAGCAAGACTTGCTCTCGCATGTAGTCGTCCAGGCTGTTGTTCATGGTATAGTTACGGTAACGGATGACGACGGGCCGCCCGCGTAGGACGTAGTTGGACGTGCGCGTGTCCCGCCGGTACTTGCTCGCGAAGTCGGCGAGGCAGTCGTCTTCCACGTGCGACGGCCTGGCCTCGTACTTCTGAACGAGATTAGGTTTCCACACGTCCGAGGACGACGCGTTGAGCTTGGGCAGCTGTTCCTTGGTCTTGCGAACGCGCACGGGTTCCTCGGGAAAGCACGTGGGGATGTAGACTACGTCCCGGCTCTTGTGGGACATTTCTTGCCTGAGGAGGAACCAGGCCGCCTCCTGCGCTGACATCTCGACTGCCTTGAGCATGGTGACGCCCACTGTGCGGAGCACGGCGGCGTAGTCCATATCGGGGTTCTCTTCGATGATCTGCGCGACCGCCTTGTGGAGGTTGCACATTCCGCGGTCGGCCTTGTTCACGTAGTCTACTACATAAACTGCGCAGGTGTAGTGATCAAGGATCACTTGGAGGTCCATGTTCGAGTCGAGTACCGTTGTAATCCAGGGGTTGAAGGCGTTTACGAACTTCTCGGCAGGCGTGCGTTTGTGCAGGACGCACAGCCACGATACGCCCGCTCTCAGAATCTCCATGTACTCGCTCTCGGACATTACGTCGAACGTGGCCAGGAACGTTTCCAGCGTGTCGAAGTCGCTCCTCTCCAGCGCCTCGTGCATGGTCTCGTAGCGTTTGCTCAGATGCTGCCGTTTTTCTTTCTCAGCCTGGGTGGCATCTTCGGACAATGGAGGGAAGGCGACCACGATCTTGGTAGTGTCGCTAGGCATGAAGGGTGCGCCGAAGCGGCACTTCGTCCTCCCTCGCTTGTAACACGTGTGTGTGTGTGCGCGTGCATCTGCGTGCGGCTGCGTTTCAGAAGAGAGGTGTCCAGCGTTAGCAGGCTCTGGACCATTTGTAGGGTCTTCGGCATGCCGCCGCACAGCTCTTCTTGCGGCACGTTCTCCAGCCACAGGATGGTGTGGATGTGGGCGCTAACACGTTGCTGGAACTCGACTCGCTTGAAGTAGTCGACCACGACGTAGGGCCGGAAAGGAGAGCAGCGCTTGTCACTTAGTATGTTGAGGATCACGTCGAAGATCCGGTGGGTGTAGATCGCGCACGCCACGGGGTCGTTGTTGACCAGCTCCACTCTCTCCATGGCGTTGAGCTCCTCGATTACGCGGGCGCGTCCTTCGGGCCTGACGCGCAGCCGTTCTAGCGTTTGCAGCAGCCGGTCCCAGTGGATTTCCGAGGCCGAGAGCGTCAAGGAGACGTGAGGCTTTCCCAGGTGACGAATCATTGCGAAGAGTTCCTTGCGGCGGTCTTGCCAGTACTGAACCGTGTTGGGGACCCCCCGCATGAACGCCAGGTCACGGTTCAGCACTTCGTCCAGGAACTCGCGCCCGCCGCTTTCCAGTTGCTGTCGCGTGAAGGAGTCGGTGGTAGCGTTCGTCCGAAACGTCATCGTCTTCTCGGACACGTTGTGTCGCATCACCTTTGCGGCCATATATGACGTAAGTCTTATCATCTACCCACCTAATTTTCTGTCTCCCCCTCACGCGTTTGCCATCTCTTGGTGGCATTAGGTGGGTAGATTAGGTGGGTAGAAAATTAGGTGGGTAGATGAGATTAAGGAAGTTTGCAGGTATAACGTGGCAGCATAAAGCACAGGACCGGGTTGATTGGCGAAACATGGGAGAGGCCTTTGCCCTGCAGTGGGCGTAGACAGGCTGATGATGATGATGATGATGAATGCACGTGCTCGGGTATCGCGCCGCGTCGGTCCGTTCTGGAAATCTCGCTACTCGCCTTGGTGAACGGCGTGGGACGGGGACCCGTGATGACGCGCGGAACGTCCAGGTAGATGCGCGGGAAGGCGAGCTCTTCGCCGTATTTGTCGAAGAGCAAGAGATGGGAACTTTGCCTTCGCCCAGAGCCAGGTGCAGACTTAGCGTGTTGTCGACCAGACCCCGCACGTGTTCCTCCTCCGCCGTGGCCATGTGCGCAACGTCGTCGTAAACCATCGTTTTCACATGGCGTTGAGCGCAACGGGGACTTGCACGGGATCTTCCAGGTCCGTGATTTCGGGTAATCGCTCGATATCGTCGTGGTTGCACCCTACGTCGTCGTCATCGAACTGTGACAGGCGGTTCCAATCGATCTGGATATTCAAGTGACGGTAGAGGGGACTCCGCTCCAGGTGCTTTAACCACGCGTGCACGGTGCTCTTCTTGACGAGACCGCGTTTGTACGAAGCCTTACTGACGAGTCTTCGTTTGATGTGTACGTCGATGGCGGCGTCGTCGGGGACGTTTCTGGGAACGCATTGCGCGAGTTCCTGCACTTCGATGGACACGTTCACGACTTGGCCCTTGATCCCGTATTGCCCGTTGCTGTGCGTGAGGCGTCGAATGCTTATAAACGGCAGACGAGGCGCGATGAGCCGTTCTTCGACCGGGTTGAGCTCGGGCAGATGTTCGGGTTTCGCCGGGTAGCGGTAGCCGTTGGTCACGCTCATCACGGGCACCTTGCCGCACGTTAACGCCTCCTTACAAGTTCAGCACACCATGAAATCACCGTGGTTCGCCGGTCCGAACTCTTGTCTCAGGACGCCGAAAACCGCGTTCCGCTGTTGTTCGTTCTGCATGCTGCCGACCTTGGTCAGGTTGTTATCGAACCAAAGCCGGTCACACACACTGCAACTATGGCCAAAGCTCCAATCGAGGAAATCTCGCTTGACCCGCGTGTTAGCGCCACTGGTCCCCAGCAGTTCATTCAAGCATTTCGTTCTCTTCGCCACCGACTCGCGTACCGTCGTCGCTTCGGGATCTGCCGCTCGACGTTGACGTTTGCCGCATCGCCTCGGGATCCGCCGCTCGACGTTGACGTTTCGATTGCGCTTCGCGTTCCCTCGCCGCCTCGCCGCCTCGAGGTCCGCCGCTCGACCTTTACGTTTCGATTCGGCTTCACAAACCCGGAGTTCAGGTTCCGCTTGCCGCCGTTCACGTTTCGAATCCGCTTCGCGTTGCCGCGCCGCCTCGAGATCCGCCGCTCGGCCTTGACGTTTCGATTCGGCTTCGCGAGCCCGGAGTTCAGGTTCCGCTTGCCGCCGTTCACGTTTCGAATCCGCTTCGCGTTGCCGCGCCGTCTCGAGATCCGCCGCTCGACCTTGACGTTTCGATTCGGCTTCCCGAGCCCGTAGTTCAGCTTCCTGTTGCCGCCGTTCACGTTTCGATTCGGATTCGCGTAGCCGCGCCGCCTCGAGATCCGCCGCTCGACGTTGACGTTTTCATTCAGCTTCCCGAGCCCGCAGTTCAGGGTCCGCCTGCCGCCGTTCACGTTTCATTTCGGCTTCGCGGGCCCGAAGTTCGGGATCGCCCCTTCACCGCTCCCGTTTCGCAGCAGCGGCCTGACCACTCATCTCGGCGCTGCACAGGAAATTGGTTGGTTGATCCTTAGCTACCTGCCACAACCCACCGCGGGGATCGTTCTTGTTCTTGTTCTTGTTGACCTTCTGCTGTGGCTCAGACCCACTGTGGGGGATTGGCCAAGAATTGAGTGGTCTTATACACTATTATGAAAGTTTAGAATAATGGAGGTTAAATACTAAAAAAATAAAAAATAATAAAAAACCTTACAAATTTTATATGAAATTTTGATGCTCGCTCAAATGTATAAAAATAATAATACTTTTTTATTAGTAATAGATAATAAATTAAATCAAAGCCCTATTTTCCATAAAAGAAAAAAGTTATGCATGTGTCGACAAAGAAGGATAATAATATAGATTAGCTAGTTAATCGATTGGTTGCACTGATATAATTCCGCACAGCCACACAAACCTTCGCATTGGAGAACCCAGAAATAGAGGCTCCAAACGACAAAATCACGGGCACAGATAAATTCAGTCCCATCGCACGTAAAGGCCTTTCTAGGTGGGTTCTTCGAGCTGTAGTAAATCGCCTACAGGTCAAAAAGAAATGATCGATAGTTTCGAGCTCACCACAGAATGCGCACAATGGAGAAGGTGCCTGACCAGACCTGTGTTGGTAGAAGTTTAGTTTCGGCACCCGACAGCGCATCCGCGTAATTGACATTTCTAGTTTACGTGTTTCACAAGACGAACTCCGCCAGGGGATATAATAAGTGCCGATATTCGGTGGAATTTGTTAGTGATGAGCCTGCAAGGCCTTCCATAATGCTTCTGCCTGCGAAATCGCGCAGCCGTCACATAAGCGGACGGTGGAAGACACGTTAAAATCGGCCCACATATTGACAACTTTGCTAAGGAATCGGCCATTTCATTTAGGAACAACCCTTTGTGTCCAGACACCCAAACCAACTCAACTTTTCTTAAATGCGCGGGTATTAATGCACGAAATGCTTTTAGTACGTGCGATTCAGCACCAGCAGAAAGTGCAGCGCAGAGAGACAGAGAATCTGTTATTATAACGGCAGATGTAATTTCCGTGTTTAACTTTCGCAAGGCGAGCACCACTGCCAGAAATTCAGCCACAAATACGGGAATAAAATCAGGTAGTCGAAGGGAATATGACCAATGCAAATTGGGGCTAAATATACCAACACCTGACTTTTCGTCACACCGTGATGCATCTGTAGCAATAATAACATTTGTTTTGATGTTCTACAAGTGCTCTTGTAACAAACCATCTAGAGCAGGGGCTCAAACTCAACTAAGCCTGCGGGCCGCAGTCACGCAGTTTAGTCTCGCAAGGGCCGAGGCAGTGAAGGAGATGAGATAGAAGCGCGTAGGGGGGGGGGGGGGGGAGTTGAGGGGGAGTTGTACAATCTGCCTGCAAACGCTGCCATTTGCACGAAAGTTTTCCCCAAATCTCATATACAGGTAATTTCTGAAGGAGGTTCGGTGCCAGGATTCCGAAAACATGTCGATACCGATCTCGAAAATGGCTCAAATCTGGACGCCGATTGTGAAATACAATTTTTGTTTCAAGACAAAGTGAACAAATGGGATGCCTCACGCAACAATGCGTCAAACCAGTCAGGTCGGTTTACCTCATTAACACACTTAATAAGAAGATAAAATAAACTACGTGGGGCAAAGACATTCATGTCAGGGCCGCGGGCCACAACCGAGAGCCTCGCGGGCCGCATGCGGCCCGCGGGCCGCGTGTTTGAGACCCCTGATCTAGAGTATAACGGGGGAGTAATTTTGCATTATTGGGAAAAATGTCATCAAATTGGATATCCACCGGCCATAGGAGAAAGAATGAGCCGCGCGCTCCGTCTTCTTCTTCTTGCCGCGGAGCTACCGCGGCGCCCCCCAGCGGAGGTATGCAGCTGTCGCACCACGTGTCGTGCGCCGCTCCGTACAGCAGAAGAAGAAGAAACTCTATTTCAATCCACTCTTGGCTCTTCCCCCGGAGTGGGTATGAGCCATATCAAAGGAAACAACAACGACCAGGACCCAGAAAATTCCTACAGGATGGAAAGGGCGCGAGCGTACGAGAGCTTACGTGAGAAGGAGCGACGGACAAAGCCCCCGCCGAGTAGGTACTTAGCCATTGCTAAGCAGCCACTCTGTGCTCTCGGCCATAACTCTAGTAACTGTAGCGGTGGTTGACGGCCTTATTGTATTACAGTGTTATGGTCCACGTAATGGGCGCTTCCCTACTTGATGAAAGTGACCGGACGCGGGACGCGGGACGCCGGACGGGGGACGCGGGAGGGACGGACAAAGCCCCGAGCATAAGATGCTTCGCATCTAATATTTGTGTACACAAAATTATCCATTATAGATTGCTTAGAAGAACACCGGAATAAAACAATTTTAGTGAAAACAAAATCATGGACGAGATTATCGTTAGAAACAACTGCAAAAAGCTTTCCCATCTCCCGCTAAAGGGAACCATGTGTGGATGCGAAGCAGCGGGGAGATAATTAGCTTGAGCGGGAGGAACGTCGCCGCTCTCATTTCACGGCAGCGGTCCGGGCGCTCATCGCGGCGCTGCACAGGAGAGAGAATGAGGCGCGCGCGCTCCGTCATTTTCACACCGCGGAACTACCGTGGCGCCCCCCCAGCGGAGTATGCAGCTGTCACACTACCTGTCGTGCGCGCCGCTCCGTAGAGAATTCCTAGAGGAAAGGACGGGGGGGGGGGGGGACCGTAGGAGAGGAGAGAGAGGGGGACGTGCATGCGCTGTGGGGGTGTGGGACGCGGGAGCCGCTCCGTAGAGTAGATGATTCCTAGAGGAGAGAGTGGGGTTCAGCGTAGGAGAGGGGACGCGCATGCGCTGTAGGGGGGTGTGGGACGCTCCGTAGGGCAGATGATTCCTAGAGGAGAGAAATGGGGTGAGCGTAGGAGATAGAGGGGGAGGGGACGCGCATGCGCTGTGGTGGTGTGGGACGTGGGAAGGACTAAGGCCCCTCCACACACATGCAAGCAAGATCAAGGAATGGGGTCAACCTGGGCGATAGACACCACCTGCCTAGCCATTGCTAAGCCTCTCTGTGCTCTCGGCCATGACTCTGATGACTGTGATAGTGGTTGACGGTCTTCATATTACTACAGTGTTCTGGTTCGCATAATGGGTGCTTCCCTACTTCATGAAAGTGGCGGGACGCGGGACGCGGGAGGGACGGACAGAGCCCCGAGCATAAGATGCTTCGCATCTAAAAGACAAGATATACATTTGTAACATGGCATAGGATGGGTTCTTGGCCTGTTGCCGCAAAACCACTTCATGCAGAACCAGCGCTGCAAAAAGGCAAGAGCTATGTGGCTCTTGTCTGTTGAGTCAGTGTGGTTACTGCCGTGGTGATTGCCTCCTATTCTTATTAGGAAGGTACGTATATTCTGACCGAAGTCTTAAACCTTGTGACTAACTCGATGGTTCTTATTGAAGTTGTTGTCCCTCACAATGTGAGATTCGTTCGCAGCCCACCGAGTATATGTCACCCAAAGATGCAGCCAAACAGCTAAACACTGAAATCTTTATTGTTTGAGACTGTGTCCGGGAAGGCAATGAAACCACGGTACCGTCATGGCAACAATCGTGTTCGTTGATAATCGAGAATCTTCCCCTTAGGTGAGACACATAGACATTATTGACTTCTACGACAAAGATGTACTCACGGTGACGACCCCTTGAAAATCATCGTGGCGAGGTTTATATTGAAATGCGAAATGGAAAATTAATGTTATCAACGTACGAAGTATACATGAAAAGATATGATGGAATGGTAGTGATTTATAGGGCATAGCCAAAGGTGGCCGAAAATGTCATGCAGAATTCTGTGAAGGAGTCGCTCGTCAAAAATATATGGCAACAAATATGTCAACTATGGTTTTAATGCGACTTAAGTGACTGCATGAGGTCCGTGGTTCGAAATCCGGTGCCGAACAATTCCCAACCAGATTTTAAAAAATCCGCGTGATCATGGAATTGCATAAAAAGACCTGCAGTGCTACCTCACTGGCCACCACAGTCGCTAATGCCCTCCTTCACCAGAGCAGGATTGGCCACCCCGGTTTACTAATGGTCACTGCCTCCCACTTGAGTACACGAACTAACCTTCGGCCCTCAGTCCCAAGAGGCCGCGAAGCAACAAACTAAGGCGGTGGTGAGACCTGCGACGCAGCGGAGGGTGTCAAGAATCACTGGGTCCGGACAGGACACCATCGGAACCTGAACTTGGCAACGTTTAACGCTAGAAAAGTTATCTAGCGAGGCGAGTCTCACTGTGCTATTCTCGGAATCAGAGGGTGTAAAATGTAATTCATAGGGCGCAGTGAAGTTAGGAGGACAGATGAATCCCATACACTGCTGAAGATCGGGCGCATCCTATGCTATCGTGGCTTAGTTTACAGAAGAGAAGTGGGGGTTAGGTTTCTTATCCATAAAAATGTACGTAACATACAGGCATAGTATAGCATTATTGAGAGGGTGGAAAGTATTGTAAATGATGTTAATAAGCGGTACAAGATAAAGGAGGTACAGGCCCACGCACCTATATCCAGCCATGATGATCATTTGGTTGAATGATTCTACGAAGACGGAGCATCATCAGTCAGTAAGGTAAACACAGTATATTGTACTGATGGGTGACTTCAATGCAAAGGTAGGCAAGAAACAGGCTGGAGACCACGCAGTGGGAGATTATGGGATCGGTTCTAGAAATGCCAGAGAGGAGTTACAAGTAGACTTCGCAGAACGCAAGAAGTTACGGATCTTGAATACCTTATACAGAAAATGGGCGAACCGTAAGCGGACTTGGACAAGTCCTAATGGCGAGACTAAGAATGAAACAGACTTCATACTGTAAGAACATCCTGCTATTGTACAGGATGTGGAATTGGTTGGCAAGATACGATGCAGTGAGCATAAAATGGTAAGGTCTCAACTTGAGGAAGGAACGGCAGAAAGTAATACGCAAGAAGCCAATTAATGAGCTAGCACTGAAAGGGAAAGCACAGGAATTCAAAGTCTAGCTTCAGAACAGATACGCGGCTTTAACCGAGGAAACTGACCTTAGCGTTGATGAAATCTGTGATAGTCTGACTAGTGCGATTAAGGATTGTGCAATGGAAGTTGGGGGGTACAGTCATTAGACAGGATACTGGCAAGCTCTCCCAGGAGACAAAAAACTCGTTAAAGGAGTGGTGACAGATAATTTGTGCACCTCTGTTTCTTGCTCTTAATCAGTGTTTACTGACACGTTAACTGCGGCAATGAAACTCATTTGCCCCAGCGCAAGGTGAATGTTTAACTTTATGCTCCTGTGTTACGACCGGAGGCAGTTTCGATTTAGAAGAGCACTCGGGGGCCCCACGACGTAGTCGGCCTACTCATCAACAAATACTATCATGTGACCACGAGAGCCAGTGACGTCACTGGCCAGCTTCTGCTATGTTGTCAGCGCTGTTGTTTCGTCTGCTGTGTTGAGCGCGGCGAAGTCTTATTTCGTCGATCATCAAACTACGTTACTTATCTAGTGCGGCGATGGACGCAACAGCTGGGAGAAGTGTGAAAATCAGTCAGAAAAGCTCGATTCACTTCGTGAATCGCGCCGGTGGCTGCGATTTTGTTCTTCCCGTCGTCCAACTGAGGCGACGTTTTCTGTGACGCTTGGAGGTGGACAGATTGCGTTAGAAAAACTGGCCACCCTGTATACGAAGTGTCTTTTCACGGGGAAGCCACGAAAGTCTTGTAGGAATGTCAACATCATCTTAATGCATAAGATAGGGGACGTCAAGGCCGATCAGCTTACTGTCAGCTGTCTACAAGCTATTTACACAAATAGCTAATAGAATTAAGACGACACTAGAGTTCAATGAACCAAATGACCGAGCAGGATTTCGTACAGGCTATTCACAAAAAGACCTTGTACATACTGCCACGCGCGTTTCTTTCACTGTATTCGGTTTCCGCCCACAAAGACTATCAGCAGTACTCGGCGCAGACCGCGCCTTATTGTTCCAGAAGCTTCTCGCTTGTAGTAGATCGTTCTGTTAAGATTGCACGCAAGACGCTAACACTCAAGATTATTCCAGAGCTTCCGCGACGACTAGTGATAAGGCTAGAATGTTCGACGCGTGCGTTATAAAAGCCGGCGCGTTCCAGCGATGTACAGTTGATCGACGGCCGACGCTCTGTTCGCCGCTATCAGTGCCAGCGTGTATTGCTGTAATCCTACTTTCCGTTTACCGGCCACAAGTTCGGCCTAATAAACAGTTTCATCTTGGACACGTCGCCTGCTGCCTTCGTCGACGTCACGACCACGTGACATCTGGTGGAGGTGCTGCTTCGTTCATGTACCGGACGCCCCCGTCAAGCCGTGAACCCAGCCCCAGTCGTGAAGGAGACGCCGACACCAACCACGACCAGCGAGTTAGCCGTAGGCAGCAAGGTTTACAACCGGAGTACGGCCCTCTACCCGACAAGACTCGCAAGACCAAGACCCTGACCTCGACCACGGCGACAATGACGGCCCCTGTGCCACCTGCACCGATTGTGCACCGGCAACCGAAGGAGCCACCAACTTTCCGCGGTTCATCACTGGAAGACCCGGAAACCTGGCTTGAGACATACGAGCGTGTCGCCGCCTTTAACAACTGGAGCACCGACGACAAGCAGCGACACCTTTACTTCTACCTGGAAGACTCGGCAAGAACCTGGTATGAAAATCGAGAATCATCCCTTCAAACCTGGGATAATTTCCGCAGCGCATTCCTGCAGACGTTCACGAGCGTCGTTCGCGAGGAAAGAGCTGCTTCTTTGCTGGAGACCCGGGTTCAGCTACCAAATGAAAGCGTCACCATCTTCACGGAAGAGATGACTCGACTATTCCGCCTTGCCGACGCTGCGATGGCCGAAGACAAAAAACTTCGCCTGCTCATGCGGGGCGTTAAACAAGAACTATTCGCAGGACTTGTCCGCAACCGGCCCACAACGGTCGCCGAATTCCTCACCGAAGCTACAACTATAGAAAGGCGCTTGAGATGAGGACAAGGCAGTACAACCGCCGCTCACCGACAATGGACTACGCCGAAGTTCAAGCCCACAGCGCCGACGACCTGCGCGAGACCATCCGAGCAGTCGTGCGTGAAGAGCTGCGTAAGATGTTTCCCGGAATCGCAGCCTCAAGTAGACTCGATCGCAGATATCGTCCGAGCAGAAATCCAACAATCGATGGGCATTTCCAAGTCAGCGCACCCGCAGCCGCAGGCTATGAGCTACGCTGCTGCTGTCCGCCGCCCTGTTCCTCCTCCCCGCACTCGTCAAGACACCCCTCCGCCACAGTTCCGTCGTCAGGCGCCACCTTCGCCGCCACCACAGACGCCATACCGCCCACCAGCCGGTCAGCGATACACGCAGAGGAAGACCGACATTTGGCGCGCCCCCTGATCACCGCCCACTCTGCTACCACTGCGGAGAAGCTGGCCACACTTACCGCCGCTGCCAGTACCGCCAGATGGGACTTCGAGGTTTCGCAATCGACGCACCGCGTCCACAGCGGGGTGAACGGCCACGCGACATCGCCGACTACCTCACAGGAGCGCAGTGGACACCCCGACGACCTTCCCGTTCACCGTCGCCAGGCCGCTACACCTCACTTCATCGCAGGCAGTACACCAGTCCGGCTCGGGGCCAATCTCCGAGCCCTTACCCAGAAAACTAAGGGCAACAACCGATGGAGGTGCGGTTGCTGAACGACGAAATGCCGAATATCCTTCGCCGACGACGAGGACGCCTCAACGAAGTCTTAAGAACGTGCCGCAAGCCGAACGGAGCCTGGATGACGAAACTTCGCGACCGGAAGAACAGACGACGCAATGCCGAAGCAATGGAACAAACCGTCGTAGCCGCGACCCGACGCCTCGACCCAACCGCAACGCCAGGCGACGAACTAGCGACCTCGACGTTCTCATCGACGGCCACAGCGTCACAGCTCTCGTCGACACCGGGGCCGACTATTCAGTCGTCAGTGGGCCGTTCGCCGCGAAGTTGAAGAAAGTCAAGACTGCGTGGGAAGGCCCCGAAATTCGGACCGCTGGAGGCCATTTAATAACGCCCGCTGGGGTCTGCACAGCAAGAGTCACCATCAATAATCGGACTTATCCTGCGAGCTTTGTAATCCTGCAACAGTGCTCCAGGGACTTGATACTCGGGATGGACTTCCTAAGCCAACACGGCGCCGTCATCGACCTGAGGTCAGAGTCAATAACCCTAACCTCAGAAAACGCACTGCCGCCCCACACGACGCCAGCGACCCATGCTTTAAATTTGATAGATGAGCACGCCACCGTTCCGCCTTTCTCCAGCGTCATCATTTCGGTCGGCAGCGAAGAACCGATAGACTTGGAAGGCGTCATCGAGGGCGACCAGCACCTGCTTCTTAACCGTCAGATTTGCGTCGCAAGAGGCATCGCCGAGCTGCATGATGGCAAAGCTAAAGTAATGCTTACAAATTTCAGCCACGAATACAGGCACCTCAACATTGGTACGACGGTCGCCTTCATGAATGAATTCGTAGACGCCAGCAACGCTTTCACCCTCAGCGACGCCACGGAACCTGCTTCGACGAATCGAGGTCCCCAACCAGTTTTCGACGTGAATCCGAGCCTTCCGAAGAACAAGCAATGCCAGCTCGAAGCTCTGCTCCTGCAATTCAGGGACTGCTTCTCGTCGTCGTCAAAGATCCGACAGACTCCACTCGCTAAACATCGCATTATAACAGAAGAAAGCGCCCGCCCAATCCGCCAAAGCCCGTATCGAGTTTCGACACGCGAACGTGAAGCCGTTAAGAAACAGGTCGACGAAATGCTACGCGACGACATCATTCAGCCGTCCAAGAGTCCATGGGCGTCACCCGTGGTCTTAGTGAAGAAGGACGGAACCCTACGCTTTTGCGTCGATTATCGTCGCCTGAACAAAATCACGAAGAAGGACGTGTATCCTCTCCCACGCATAGACGACGCCCTGGATCGACTCCACAACGCGATGTACTTTTCGTCGATGGACCTCAAGACCGGGTATTGGCAAATCGAGGTCGACGAGAGAGACCGAGAGAAGACTGCCTTTATCACACCAGACGGCCTCTTCGAATTCAAGGTCATGCCCTTCGGTCTTTGCTCGGCACCTGCGACGTTCCAACGTGTTATGGACACTGTACTCGCCGGCTTGAAGTGGCAGACCTGCCTTGTGTACTTGGACGACGTCGTTGTGTTTTCTTCGAACTTCGACGAACATCTCCGGCGCCTTGAAGCTGTACTTCAAGCAATCAAGGCCTCCGGACTCACCCTGAAGCCAGAAAAGTGCCGCTTCGCATACGAGGAACTTCTTTTCTTGGGTCACGTCATCAGCAAGTCTGGAGTTCGCCCCGACCCACGGAAAACAGCTGCCATCGCTGCCTTCCCGCCGCCCACCGACAAGAAGGCCGTACGCCGATTTTCTCGGCTTGTGCGCCTATTATAGACGCTTCGTCAAGGAATTTTCACGCATCGCCGAGCTACTAACTCAGCTCACGAAAAACGACATGTAATTCAAGTGGGAAACGGCGCAAGTCGAAGCATTTCAAGAATTGAAACGACGCCTGCAGACGCCTCCAATACTTGCGCATTTCGACGAACACGCCGACACGGAAATCCACACCGACGCAAGCAGCGTAGGACTCGGCGCCGTTCTTGTCCAGAGAAATGCCGGCGTGGAAAGGGTTATCAGTTATGCTAGCCGGTCGCTATCCAAGGCAGAAGCCAACTATTCCACAACAGAAAAGGAGTGCATTGCCATCATCTGGGCAACGTCTAAGTTTCGCCCCTACCTCTACGGCAGGCCCTTCAAAGTTGTGAGCGACCACCACGCCTTGTGTTGGCTAGCTAACCTGAAGGACCCTTCAGGTCGTCTCGCCAGATGGAGTCTGAGACTTCAAGAATTCGACGTTACCGTCGTTTACAAGTCCGGACGAAAACACTTTGACGCCGACTGCTTGTCTCGTGCCCCCGTCGACCCGCCGCCGCAGGATGACCAGGAGGATGACTTCTTCTTGGGAACCATAAGTGCCGACGACTTCGCCGAACGACAGCGAGCCGACCCGGAACTCAGGGGCCTTGTGGACTACCTCGAAGGCAACACTGCCATTGTTCCAAAGGCATTCAAGCGAGGACTCGCGTCGTTTTTCTTGCGAAACGGCATTCTCCTAAAGAAGAATTTCTCGCCACTTCGAGCCAACTACCTTCTCGTAGTGCCCTCAGCCTTGCGACCAGAAGTCCTGCAGGCTCTACACGACGACCCGACGGCTGGACACCTCGGACTTTCCCGCACGCTCGCCAGAGTACAGGAAAAGTACTTCTGGCCGCGTCTTGCCGCCGACGTCGCCCGCTAAGTAAGGACGTGCCGAGACTGTCAGCGACGGAAGACACCGCCCACAAGACCAGCAGGCTTCCTTCAGCCGATCGAACCTATTCGGCGACCGTTCCAACAGATC
>JALIZH010030348.1:0-18546 GCA_030522465.1 Rhipicephalus appendiculatus | reverse complement strand
CTAGTCGTCGCGCAAGCTCTGGAATAATCTTGAGTGTTACCGTCTTGCGTGCAATCTTAACAAAACGATCTACAACAAGCGAGAAGCTTCTGGAACAATAAGGCGCGGTCGGCGCCGAGTACTTCTGATAGTCTTTGTGGGCGGAAACCGAATTCAGTAAAAGAAACGCGCGTGGCAATATGTAGTCGTATTCACACTTGTTGCCCAATGTGATTATTTCCGCACTTATTTTATTTCCTATATAGGGAAGACTCATTATAACATAGCGGGAAAAGCGTGTATTTATTGTCACTTCCATATAGCTCTGTTATATTACAATAAAGAATGACCAACTAAAAGTAAAAATTAAAAAAAAAGAAACGATCCCTTCGAAGAGTAAAAAATGATGGATGCTAAGTCGAAGAAATGGAACAAAGGCTTTAAGGCCGATGATCACACAGGTATCAAACGCACTACCTAAAGCGTAGATGCACACCATCGTAATAATTACACAATCGGCATTTTATACGCATTTCGATGGGGGCAGAATGCTGGAGGCGTGTGTACTGTGCGATGTCAGTGCACGTTAAAAAACATAAGATGATCTAAATTTCCGGAACCCTCCACTACAGCGTGCCTCGGCATCATATCGTGGTGCCGGCAGAAAAATCGCCAGATATAATTGTTATTATTATTATTATTAGTATTATCGGCTTTTTATTCCCTGTTTATGGACACGCTACATTTCACGCTAAGATAACACTGATGCATCAGTATTACGATTTTGTCGCGCTCTAAAATGCCTGTTTGATTTCAGGCCACGACTGTAGCATTTCCACGGAAACGGGGAAGAGGGGGGGGTGGGGGGGGGGGCGTGATATGCACAAGTTGAAGTTGGCGCACGTTAAGGCGACGCAGCCTGTGCTAATTTATGTAAAATCAAGATGACCTACCCCACTACTTCGTCTTTCATAATTGTACTATGAATTTGAAATGTAAAACTCCGTAAATTGTTGTCATCATCATTGGGCGATTCCAGCTGCACACTGCATTTTACGCAACCAGGTCAGCTCTAGACTCAAGCCCACATGAACGTCGCTGGGGTGTCAACCGCTCCTGTAGAAACAACAGCGTTATTAAACATTTCTTTGCGTACTGTAAGCACTTTTGCGTTTCTATCTACTTATCTGTCTATCTATCTAGCCGCCTACGTCTGGGTGCTCTCATGATCGCCTCCTTTACTTGGGGTATACCAAACTTTGTATGCGAGGGTAAGATATATTGACGAATGTGTCTGGCAGGTCATGACATGAATAACGCGAAAATCTTGTCTTATACGTCGTCAAACCCTTTCCTGCAGACACGTGTGGCACATACCCGTGTACCACGGGCCGCGGTATGCGGGTATGCGCCACAGGTGTTTGAAATTGTAATAATAATATCTGGGGTTTAACGTCCCAAAACCACCATATGATTATGAGAGACGCCGTAGTGGAGGGCTTCGGAAATTTTGACCATCTGGTGTTATTTAACGTGCACTGACATCGCACAGTACACGGGCCTCTACCATTTCGCCTCCATCGAAATGCGACCGCCACGGCCGGGATCGAACCCGCGACCTTCGGGTTAGCAGCCGAGCACCCTAGCCACTGTTCCACCGAGGCGGACTCACAGGTGTTTGAAAATTTATGTCTACCCAGGAATGGCGAGGACAGACATTAGTAATTTAAAAGCGAGATTGTTAAGAAAAACTGACGTCAGCAGCATTGACCCGACGAATGCAAATAAGAAATATCAGGGGTCCCAGCAGGAATCGAACCCAAGCAATCTGCGTGGCAATCAAGTATTCTACCACAGAGCCACGCCAGGTCTCGAAACTGCTTTTGAAAAAGACCCTATGCAGACGTAATGTTGTTAAAACGCCAATTGTGGTTGCAGTGCTGGCTATCTAATTTTATAAATATTACATATGTACTCCTATGGGGCAGGCATCTTGTCCGGTTAACGTCAATTGTATACTTAAGCGTCATCCGCTGTTGTGTGTCCACGAAGCACTATCCAGGGCTAGCATCCTCCCAAGCACAAGCAAACACTACATTATTTTGCTGCAGCCGGCAATCAAAGGCGACATGTGGGTGGCATTCTTCCTTGACGAGAGCTCCGCAGAGGTCATTTTTTCGAAGTACCGAGTTCAAGACGCTGCAGTGGTGGAACTACCTCGGGAGCTCGACTCGGTAGAACACGTGAAACTGGTTGTGGAAAAGACATTCCTGGACACTTCGGAACTACGAGGAAAAAAATAGCACACATCTCCCCGTAAAGGGAACCCCTGAGTAGTATGCGAGGCACCCATGGGTGGAATTAAATTTGTGTAAAGAGGTGCTCTTTGTTCATCACCGTAGACGTTCATGGTTGCGTTTCCTACATCATCAAATTCAAGCTACAACCTCTGCGGAACGGACCACAAGAGTTCCCCTGATTGTACTAGTTGCCGTTACTCGTCATTTGTGGCTTTAAGCTGAGGGGGACGTTTCCCCTTGAGTATAACGGCCTTGTCGACTTGCCGGGTCGGCTTGCCGGCGCTGCCGCGCTGCAGCCGCTTTGCGAGCCCTCGCATCCGCCGCACGCCTGTCTTCATTCATACTACTACGCTGCATGTATGAGAAAGTGAGGCATGATCGCTTTTTATTTTATACAGAGCAACGCAGCGCCGCTAGCGGTCTCCACTCAAACCAGAGCACGCACCGAGTGGAGCGAGAGCTCTACCGCAGAACCATCTAGGGGGCGCTCCGGAGTACTAGTGTGGCTAGCTACGGCGGCGGCACACGGCGCTGGGGGTACACGCCTGTTCATAAGCTGCTTCGCATCTAAAAGTGCTGTGAAAGTGAACTTCCGTCTGGCGACCTTCAATGACCTAGTACTTCAACCAATGCGTCGAAAAGACGGTCTTCGACGGCAGAAGTCAGCCTCGTTCCGAAGGCTATTCAGCTGCAACAAGGATAGATTGTGCAACAGAATGAAACGGTGACATCGCTTATAAGCTCTCTAAATGCTGAGCAACCTGCGACTAAATACATAGAACCTAATGGCTCCGAAGGTATATTGTTACGGGGAGGCAGAAAAAGGGTGCATTTACAATATTTACACGATCAGAGTGATCAGAGCCACAACAGCCAAGATGGCGAACAACAGGAGCGAACCCGTCCTCCACTTCTTCGTCCTCTAGGTAAGTGGCACATAACATTACTCCCCGGCGGCGAAAGCACCGACTCGGTGCATCCGAACAAAGGCGGCAGTGAGAATGGCCACTATACACATGCGTCGGTGGGGTCCGGTGTACGATACGGCTTCAGACGGACAACGTGAACGATGTCGGTGCAGGGTTGAGTAGACGGGGTCGAAGACAATGGTTCGATCTCATATGTCACGTCAGTCACTTGACGGTATACACGGTATGGTCCGGTGTACGGAAACAGTAACTTTTCAGAAAGCCCAACACGGCGTGCTGGAGACCAAAGAAGTACAAGAGATCCAGGAACAAAGTGGGCGTTTCTGTGACAGCTATCCTAACTGGATTGTTGGCCCGTTTGCGAGTCGTGTAACCGAACGCGTGCAAGTTGACGTGCATAGTCGGCGCGGGCAATAGCTTCTTGAGCGTACTCAGTAGGTGTGTGCGTGAAAGGAGGCAGCATCGTGTAATAGGCAACGTTGGATTTCTGCCGAATAAGAGAAAGAATGGAGAATAACCAGCCGTTTCGTGCCGGGACGTGTTATACGCAAACGTGACAAAAGGCAATGCGGAATCCCAATCTCGGTCGTCAGCTGACACGCAGATTGCCAGCAGGTTCGATTCATCCATGGTTCGATTCATCCGCTCCGTCAAGCCATTCGTCTGTGGATGGTAGACCGTGGTTAGCTTATGTTTGGCCGATAAAGACGCCAGAATGTCATTGACGACCCTGGAAAGAAACTGCCTGCCACGGTCGGTTAAGAGCTGCCGTGGTGCTCCGTGCTGAAGGATAACGTTGTGGAGCAAGAAGTCTGCTACGTCGGTCGCGCAGCTGGTTGGAAGTGCGCGAGTAATGGCAAACCGCGTGGCATAGTCCGTGGCAACGGCGATCCATCGATTTCCCGAGACAGACGTACGGAACGGACCAAGCAAGTCGAGGCCGACACGATGAAATGGCTCATATGGGACCTCGAGAGGCTGAAGATAGCCAGCTGGTGGTAGTGTCGACTTCTTCCAGCGCTGACAAAGGTCGCAAGATGTTACGTAACGACGTACGGATCTGTACATTCCTGGCCAGTAGAACCTACGGCGAGCACGATCGTAGGTGCGGGAAACGCCGAGGTGCCCAGCTGTTGGCACATCGTGAACCTGGGCCAGAACAGTCGAACGAAGGTGTGCCAGAATCACAAGCAAGAGGTCAGGGCCGTCAGGCATCAAACTGCGACGAAGCAAGGTGCCATCGCGTAGCACGAAGAGACGAAGGGATGAGTCGGGAGCCGTTGAATTGAGGCGGTCAATGATCTTGTGGAGAGTCGGGTCACGGCGTTGCTCAGCAGAAACGTTGAAGAGGTCAGCTATGGTGAGCACAGATGGAATGATATCGTTCGCCGAAGGTTCTGGTGGGTCTACGGTATAACGGGACAGGCAGTCGGCGTCCTGATGCAAGCGGCCAGACTTGTAGACTACAGTGAACGTGTACTCTTGCAGTCGTAATGCCCAACGACCAAAACGACCAGTGGGATCCTTAAGAGAAGACAGCCAGCAGAGGGCGTGGTGATCACTGACAACGGTGAAGGGTCTGCAGTACAGATATGGACGAGATTTCCCGACGGCCCAAAGAAGAGCGAGGCACTCTCTCTGTTATCGAGTAATTCCGTGCAGCTGCGGAAAGAAGGAGGCTGGCGTATACAATAACACAATCCTGACCACGTTGACTTTGGCCGAGAACAGCGCCGATGCCAGGACCGCCAGCATCGGTACGTACTTCGGTGGGTGCCGAGTCGTCAAAATGGGCCCACACAGGGGGTGACGTGAGTAGGCTGACGAGATGAGAGAAGGCCGACGCCTGGGGGAGGACCCCAAGAAAAGGGGGACGTCCTTTTTAAGAAGGCACGTCAGGGGCTGTGCAATCGCTGCAAAATCTTTAACAAAGCGGCGAAAATAGGAGCATAAGCCAAAGAAAGAGCGAACGTCCTTGGAAGAACGTGGAGTTGGGAAGTTCGCAACGGCGCGTATTTTTGCTGGGTCTGGTCGTATACCCGCAGCATCAACAAGGTGGCCAAGCACGGTGATCTCTCGACGGCCAAATCGGCATTTTGAAGAGTTGAGCTGAAGACCTGCGGTGCGAAAGGCTTGCAAAATAGCCGACAAGCGTTGCAGGTGACTTGTGAACGTAGGTGAGAAAACGACGACATCGTCGAGGTAGCAGAGGCATGTGGACCATTTGAAACCCCGAAGTAGGGAGTCCATCATGCGCTCAAATGTTTCTGGCGCGTTACACAACCCAAAGGGCATGACTTTAAACTGGTAGAGCCCATCCGGTGTAATAAAGGCGGTCTTCTCCCTATCCTTTTCATCGACAGCAATTGGCCAATAGCCTGAGAGAAGTTCTATGGAAGAAAAGTACCGTGCGCCATGAAGGGAATCAAGGGCGTCGTCTATTCGCGGCAAAGGGTAGACGTCTTTCTTGATGATCTTGTTAAGGTGCCGATAGTCGACGCAGAACCGCCAGGTGTTGTCTTTTTCTTTACAAGAACCACAGGCGACGCCCAAGGACTCGAAGATGGCTTCGATGATGTCCTTACCGAGCATTTTGTCGACTTCCGTTTGAATGACGGTGCGCTCGGTCGCAAAGACACGGTAAGGACGTCGATGAATGGGTCTTGCGTCCCCGGTATCAATACGATGTGTTACCAGAGATGTTCAGCCAAGTTGGGGCGAGGCAAAATCGAAAACATCGCTGTATGACGCCAACAAAAGGCGTAGGTCCTGGCTATGGGAAGGGGAAAGGTCCGGGGGCGATCATGTCGTCGAATGGGTCATCAAGTGTTGCACTAGCGGCTAGGCGGCCTGACGCTGGGTGTGGTACCTCAATGGCCAGGGCAACAGGCTCGTGTGCGTCTAAAGGGGATATAGTGCCCAGTGTGATACCTTCGGGAAGCAATTGTGCGCAACGTTCAAAGTTTAGTACAGGCATGCATGCGTGGTTCGCAGAAACAGTCACAAGTGAGTGCGGCAGAGCTACACGTCGCGTCAGAAGAACGTCCAAGGAAGGGGTAAGCAGGTAGTCGCCATCAGGTACCGGAGGGTCTGGGGGCAAATGAGACGTAAGTCGCCGTACCTGGTCGCAAGTGCACGAACTGGACCACACATAAACGTGATGGCGACGCGATGGTGTGGTCAGGCATATCGGGGAAGCTCTAACTGTAAAAGACCAGAAGAACAGTCGATAAGGGCAGAATGCGTGCTCAGAAAGTCGTGGCCGAGGATCAGGTCATGGGGGCAGTCGTCCAGAACAGCGAAGAGAATTGAGGTCTTGTGCTCATCGAAACTCACACGTGCAGTACACATCCCAAGAACGCAAGGTGTACTGCCATCGGCTACACGAACAAGAGGTGATGAGGCGGGCGTAAGGACCTTGCGGAGGCGACGAGAAAGGTGAGCGTTCATGACTGATAATTGGGCACCAGTGTCGATGAGCGCCGACACAGGCACGCCATCTACTTTCACATGCAAAAGGTTTTGTCGGGTAGCCAGAGTCAACAGAGGATTTCCGGGTCGGTAGGACAATGCAGCATCACCTCCGGGAGCTGCACTGGTCAGTTTTCCGAGGAGGGGCGGCGAGGGTACGGTGAAGGTGAGCGACGGGGCAAAGGTGACCGAGGACGTCGCTGGTTCTGCGGGGACGGCGAGCGGTCGTAACGTGGAGCAGGAGTTTGGGCATCAAGGTTTGATGGGTCTTCGCGTTCGTGAGAAGGTGAGGATCGAGTGTTCTCTGCACGGTACGGGGCACGAGCAGACGATGGCCGACGATGACGACAATAACGAGAAATGTGGCCTACCCCATTGCAGTTAAAGCATATCGGCCTGTCATCACGCGTCCGCCACTGGTTCGGATCACGGAATCTGGAATAGGTCGACTGTGGGCGGTAAGGTGGGACAGGGCTGACCACGGTACGACTTAGGGCACATATGTGCGGGATACCCGCGTTCGCCACTTCTTCGCGTACGACGGCCTGGATCAATGACACTGTCGGGCGGGTCTCCTCGTAAGAACGCACCTGCAGAGCAGATGGGGGATGCTGCCTCAATCTCTCGCCGCAGAAGACGCAGGAAGTCTTCGGTACTGGGCGGGGGCTGTAGGTGGACGTCTTCGCACGACGACGTGGCGGCGGTGTTAGGAAGCCGGACAAATTGCTGCGTGACTTGACGGCTTTTCGCTTCTTCCAAGCGTCGGCACTCCCGGATGATGTCGTCAATGGTGGAGCAGTCCTTATAGACTAGTAAGTGAAAGGCGTCATCGGTGATGCCTTTAAGAATGTGGCTTACTTTGTCGGCTTCGGGCATTTTGTCGTCAACTTGCCGGCACAAGGCTAAGACATCTTGTATATACACCATGTGCGGCTCTGTCGAGGTTTGCGCACGGCACGAGAGTTCTTTCTGGGCGGCTCGTTGGCGTGCAATAGGCTTTCCGAAGAGGTCTTTCATCTTTTGTTTGCATACATACCAACTGGTCAGCTCCTCCTCGGCGTGTCGAACCACGCACTAGCCGTTCCTCTGAGGTAGTAGCTGACATTTGCCAGCGTCAAAGTCGGATCCCACAGGTTGGTCTTGCTGGCGCGCTCGTATTCGGCCAGCCACTTTTCGACGTGCACTTTATCGGTTCCGCAGAAGGTGCCAGGGTCTCGCAGATGGGTCACGACGACGTGGCTGGGTTCAGTTGGCATAGCGGGGGCTGGATCAACGGGCCTGCCTGTCGACATGTCGGATTGCCCAAGAAGACGCCCGCTGCGAAGTTCCGTGGTGTGCTTCGGATATACCCAGCACCTCCACCAAATATGTTAAGGGGGAGACAGAAAAATGGTGTATTTACAATATTTACACGATCAGAGTGATCACAGCCACAACAGCCAAGATGGCGAACAACAGGAGCGAACCCGTCCTCCACTTCTTCGTCCTCTAGGTAAGTGACACATAATATCTTCCAGTTGAGAAAGTTGGATTGAGTTCTATGAATATGTAGCCGGAACTAACAAGTAGGCAGTCTCATGACTATAAGGTTACCAACATGGGCAGTCACTTGGCAGGTGTTCAGTACAAATGGTATAATGAGATGAGCATCATGGAGGAAAGTGACGAGACTTGGGAGCAGTGGAAGGAAAAATTCTTGATTGCATTCCGAAGCAACCCTGTACCGAGATGAAACACTGCGCTTAACTTCCAATCCAAGCAAAGCTCCTTTGTTTAGTACTTGTTTGAGAAACGCCGTATTTCGAATCTGACCGTGCCTATGCTACCATCTTCGGCTATATTAGCCTTAATGATGCACGAACTACAGGCTGAAGTCCTGAAGCAAATGTAAATACCGTGACCCAAAACTCTAGATGGTCCCCTGGTGTGTCTTCGTAACATATCATATGCTTCAGATGAAAGTATAATTCCTAACTCCATTAGCCGTTTCAGTAGGTGTAAAGTCCACTGGTCAAACCGCGATCAGCGAGAACCGAGGCACCTTGCAAGTAGCACAGATAACTTTAGTTGGCGCATTCGAAGAGGTCGAGCGATAAATTTCGACACCGATGCCCAGGAGGTTTCACCGATAAAAAACTAACAAACGAGGTTGATCAGTTCCACCCTATGACTCCAACTGAGACTGTTTATTTAAGAAGCGTGCGAAGTTGAGCTTGTTGGTACAGATTCATAAAGGAGAACAGCGCGATGCAACAAGTATGAGAGAGACCAAACAGGACTAGCGCTGACTACCAACAACTGCGTTTATTTTTCCCGTACAAATATATACACATTCTGCAAGCAGAAACGAAGGAGGGGAGGGAGCAGATCTTCCTGACACATGCGCACACGCCCTGATAGCGTGGAACGCTAAACTGCGGAGATAATTATTATCTTCGTCTGTTAATGCGATAGAGGCGGAGCTGATACAAGAATGTCCTTCAACATGGATGGCAAAGCCTTCATATTGCTATGCGTCTCTTCGCTATGCGTCTGCGTATTGTCAAGTTGCTGCCTGTTTTGGTTCTAATATTCTTAGAATGTTCACGCAAGCTATCATTTACATCGGCTAGTTTGTCCAATGTTGATGCTGCTGCAGGATGTGGGAACCTCTCAAAGATGACACCAACCTTGCACAGAACAAAGCATGTGACATGTTTTTTTCTTGCACTCCTGGCTTGCAGGACTTGGGTTGTTCACTCTCCTCCACAGCAACCAAGTTTCATGGGTGCCAAATAAGCCGCGCTGACGGTGGCGCGTTCTGCAGCTTTCTTGATGCGGTGCGACATGCCGTGTAGATAAGGTAACACCACAACTTGCGCTCCGTCGTTGGATGGCCGGGGGGTAGTCGACGAGTGGCGGTGCCCCCTTTGGATGACTTCCGCAAGACCAGAAAAAAGCTGTTCGGGAAAGCCTGCCGTCCTTTACATAACATGCTCTAGCATACTTCATAATCCCTTCAAAGTGGGAAACAAACATATGCTGGCTCTGGTAGTCAGCGGTGCTTCTGTGTCTATAATAAACGCAAGCTGGTGGATGCAATTCGCCTGCGTAGTGGAATAGTCCTAGGGGTACAAGGCGACAATGGAAAAAGTGTGTTTCGTAATATGTGGGCCTCGGTAAGCGTCAAGTTTCAACGGCTTCAAATAGTGAAGCGTTGGTGAGAGAGGGTGTGACATACGACTTTGTTATTAAGACCAGATATAAATAAACTAACGATCAACGTATACTCGGACGATGTGGTTTTAGTCGAAGGATCACCAAGGGTGAGCAAGATAACCTACGAGCCCGACTGAGCAGGGATACTCCCAGAAAAAGTATTTCGGAATACAGATATCGAAATACATGCGTTGGTAACGGGATATTACGAAGATACATTTTAGAGCAGACGAAAAAAGTATCCCGGAGTACAGATACAAGAACACAGATACAATTACTGGAATACATTGTATTTCGGGGTTGCCGATGCTCCGAAAAAGAGATTTGTTAAGTGCCACATAATTTTGTGAGTGATGCTGCAACGTATTCAAACTTGAAAGTAAACCATATCGTTCGAATCACTAACGAGCACCAGTGTATTCAGAGAAAGCATGCAGTTTTTTTAACATGGAAGATCTTTTTTACTGAGAAGGTTGGTCCCTTAACTGTACTCAGGGACCAGCAGCTGTCCGTCTGCCTGCTAGACCGCGTCGGTTCGGCCTCAACACAAGACCCGCGAATTCGCCATTATGGCTTACCACCGAAAAAAAAACTGGGGGCGCTGCTCCAACTTTGAGAGAGAGCCACATTGTCGGCAAGGCTGACAATATTGGCTCCGTATTTCTGTCGTAAGCGGCGTCGAGCGCTTTACCACCTGAACTATTTTGAGTGTGTGGGGAACACTTTGCCACCCTCTCTATGTCGCCGACCGGTAGCGTACATTTGCTTTGCTTAGCACAAAAAAGTGACCCTTCCCCTCTTTGCAAACACTTGTCATCATTTCCGACAAAAAGTGACGAGATGCCTGCGTACGACATACTATCGCGGTATTACCAATACACTGTAAAAGTGTTTCACTACTGAGGTGGAAATACATTTCTGAATTGTATCTCGATACAGAAATACAGTTACTTAATCGTATCTTTGAGATACTATGGCAATACTGCCTAACCCTGCCTACGAGTTGTTAAGTGCATGGAGGATATCGCAACGAACTACCCTGAACTTCTATGCATACGAAGCTATCCAAGTCACACAAGGTTCCTTTTGAACTATCTGACAAGACCGTCATCCGAAAATCACCTTCTAATATGTCAAGACAGCGAAAGATGTGGCTAAAGAAAGAATTGCGGAAGATGCTAGACGCCGATATCATACGATCTTCGGTGTCACCCTTCGCTACTCTCATAACGATTGCACTGAAAGAAGACGAAATATTGCGTTTGTGCACCGACTACAAGGCTCTCAATCATCACACAGAACTTATGTCAGTTCTCATGCCGAAGATTGACACAAATACAGATGAGGCAGGAGTTTGCCGACATTTTTCACGTGCTGATTTGTGCAAACGTTTCTGGTAGATCGCATGAACCAGAGAAACAAACATGAGGACCACTCACGCCATTGGATCTTTGCGAGTACAAATGGCTTCCTTTGGGTTAAAAAAAAAAAAAACATCTAGCGTGGTGCCACAAGCTCCTGAACGACGTCCTAAAGCCTTTCGTTGACGCTTTTTGTAATGTATACGTAGACGATAATATAGTTTTCTCCAAACAAAGGCTGAGCACCAAGACCATCTGTCTCGGGTGGTAAATGCTGAGCTTGGCACATCTGAAGGTTATTTTTCAAAAAAGTGCATTCGTTAAACGTAAAGTTGCGTATCTTGGAAATGTATTCAATGGAAACACCAACAGCACGAAACAAGAGTCCGTCAGAGGATCTCCCATTTGATGAAATCATATGACGTTCATTCAATGCGTGTGTTTTGGGGCAGGGCATTTCAGAGCTTTTATAAAAAGACTTCGCTCTAAAAACTAGATGTGTCACGCACGTAATGCAATTTGAATAGAATGATGAATGTTAAAGAGCCTACGATCACTTGGTGCGCAGAATCTCTGCCGACCCAGTTCTGCGCATACCAGATTTCATTTTATCCTGGAAACTGAACACTTCCGCCACATGTTATAAAACTGGTGCTGTAATGCATCAAATATGCCTTGAAGTGTTGGGCAGAGAAAGACGACACGTAGTAGGTTACTACACCTACACCTAAAATTAGCTACACCTCTACTGAAAAGGAAGCGCTTGCTGTTCTGAAGGCAGTTTAGTACTTCAGTACATACCTGGAAGGTGCCAAGTGTATCGATCACCAGGCCCTCACTCCTCTCTTGAATATGGCCCAATTAAAGATCGGATTGCGAGATGTGTGAATTACTTGCAGCAGTTTCACTTTACCACCTACCACCAACGAGGACCCCTTTTAACCGATGCAGATGCTCTGCCGAGACTGACGGTAAACAACAACACACAATAATCCGAAGAAATCAATCAAGGCAAGCTATAGGAAGGCGCTGAACAAGTGGTTTTTACTGAATGTCGGTGTCAAGTCGCACCAACGCTACTTTCCAGAGTGCCTTATTTGTACCACGATAGCGCAGAATCTGGAGGGCACGACACATTATAGCGCACCTACAATTTATTCAAGAGATTTGCGCCGCCTCAAATGAAGAAAGACGTCAGTGAGTACTTTCGTTCATTACATGTGTGCGAAGTACACAAAGTCAAATATAAACAACCTATGGATGCCATGATAATACCTTAAAACAACAGGAAGTGGAAGATGGAAGCTTGCGATTAAAAGATTTGTAAACAGGGGTTGTGCGCTCGAGCCACAAAAACCTGTTTACCGATTTTTTCATCATAATACCTTGCCACTCAAACATGCCTTTGAAGTTGTACGCCGGGATTTCGCCAAGCTAAATGAGAAACGGGAAGGAGGCCATCGATGAATGCAACGTGTTCGTAGCGGCATCAGCAGGGAAATGAGATGTGAATAGTGTCATAACCCTTCTCGAAAAGGATACGTTTAGGACTACCTGGATGATGTATCTGATAGGGGCTCAGCGTTGAAAAGTGAAAAACTGGCGAGATGTGCTCGAGACCAAAATGTATCGTTCAAGTTCTGTGCGCCATACAACCCGCGGTGACTGGGCTTGTAGCACGTACCACACGAGGCTTCAAACAGTACATGATGGTGTCCGATCGTTTTCCTGGTGGATGGAAATGTTCTTTAGAAGCAGCCGTGAAACATCATAATTGATCACAGTTCGCTCGTTCAGAAGAAACCTCTAGTCTGCGGGATGAGATGGTACCCTAAAAAAGCCCCCACCTCCCCCGAAGGAATCGTGAGGAAATGCGAATGCATTTCGCGCGCGCTTCACTCCATTTATATATGGTGGTTGTGGTTCGAAGAAGGAAAAGGAGCCTAATTTCTGCAGCCCGGTCGGGAGCACGGCGCAGCGCCTTTTTTTTTGCTTTTTCTTGTTTTTTTTTTTAAATTTTTTTATTTATTTTTTTTAATATTTTTTTCATATATAGCTCCGCCGAGCTCCGCCGCAGACCGCTTTTAGTTAACGCGCACGCTGCGAATTTTTATTGTTCAACAACGCACAGGAGAAATCTCCCACCGGCACCACCTTGGAGGTCAAGATTCATTGCCATATATGCGGGGTGGCCAGTGAACGGTTGTGCAGCGCGAGCAGTCGGTTTTTTCAACCAAGAAACTCGCTAGCAGACGCTGCCTGCGTCGGCGTCGCGAGGCGAGAGAGGGAGAGGGGGGGGAGCGTAGGAGAAAGAGAGGGAGGGGCGCGCATGCGCAGTGGGAGTGTGGACGCTGCGGGCAGGGATGCCTAGAGGAGAGAGGGGGGAGCGTAGCAGGGGAGAGAGGAGGGGAGGCGCATGCGCAGTGAGGGGTGTGGTTGCCGCGGGGAGGGATGCCTAGGGGAGGGAGAGAGGGGAGGTTTTTTTATTTTTATTTTTTTTGAAAGGGTTCGCGCATGCGCAGTAAGGGCGGTCACGCCGTACACCACCACCACCGGATTAAACTTCGCCATAAGATGCTTCACATCTTACACCTGCCGGCGCGCACACCTCCTCAACCTATCCTCCTCCTCCTCCTCCTCCGCGGACAACGCCAACGCCGCACAACGCCAACGCCGGATGCCTGACATAGCCCGACTATGAAATGCATTCGCATTTAAAATTCACCGCGTATCTGCGTACTTCGCTGCAAATGTCGTCGAAAGAGGTTAGTCTTCTGCCAGCCGTACTACTATGTTTTGCCTTGCCTCAGACAGCGCCCCCCTCTATGTTCAATCGGCCGCATCTGGCTGGCATTGATAAAATAAAGGAGGCGCTGCGTGAGAGATGGGCGCCATCTGGCAGTGGTGTCGGGAAACATGAGCTTGTGCAGAACCCAGGGTCATTGCAAGCGGCAGCACCGTATAGTAGGCAGAGAGCTTTTTCGTGCATAGCGTCGCATTTCGTGCATAGCGTCGCATTTTCAGCGCAACCTAAGAAACACTAGGGTCTTTAGAGTTACATATCTATGCATATTCTTGTAAAGGAACATACTTCCTAATACTTACGTATTAATGTTGCGCCTCAAATATGCGTAATATTTGCTTTTTGATCGACAATGTTCACAAGCATGAACGCAGACACCAGTTTGAGATGGCTGGGTGTTCAGCAAGTGCTTGAACTTGAGGCGGGTGGCTGAATCTTGTGACGCACAAACAGATAGACACACCAATATGTCTGCGTTGAAGTATCCGTAGAAAGACTATCGTCTTTAAACATCTAAACATCATCGAGGAGAGGCAACAGAAACCACAGAAGAGGTACCGTAAACGATTGAAAAAAGGAAATCCACGCACCCCCACGAAGTTAATGATGACGAGTGGGCGAAGCTAGGTCCTAAGGTCCATAATGTGTGCGTTGAAGTCGCCGACTAGTATAAAGGGTTTGTGCTTGTAGGTGGTTTAGATTGATGTGTCACAATTATGATTTATATTAGTCTATTGTTAAAGCTTTTTTTTTCTCTCACATATGTTAACCGAGCGTTGCCTCATGTAATGTAAATTAAGTGACATAAAGTGACATCAAGTGTCGACGACTAAGCTAGGTCCTGAGGTCCGTAATGTGTAAGCTGAAGTCGCCGACTAGTATAAACTAGCTTTACTGTAGTATAAAAGGTTTGTGCTTGTAGGTGTTTTATATTGTTCCGTCACAATGACGATTGATATTACTCTATTGTTAAACCTTTTTTGTGTCTCGCATATCGTACGTTACTCGAGCGTTCCTGAGGGTTGCCCCATATAAGGTAGCGGTGACAATGGACACCGAAGAAGCCTCGTCGCTAAGCTGTTGCGTGCCTAAAAAGTTTCGCAAGAGAGATTGATTAGACATGCCGGACATTTAAGTCATCGACCACGTAATAGTGAGAAAAGGAATCAGATTCCAGTGCCAAGTTTTATGGCCCTCATTCTGCGACAAAGCCAGCCACTCAAACCGGAATATTAGCGCGATAGCGTCAGGAGTCGGTTACTCCGTATACCTCCCATAGGACTCCTTAATTCTGACGTCAGCGCTGGCAGCGCCAAATTTTCCTTCACTTACGCCCCTGGCGGGGGTGATTCAGAGTTACAAGTTGCATCAATGGCGGCGCACACGATGTGCGTCGTCATGGCAACGCTAACACCAGCCGCGCCTCCTCCTCCGCTAGCTCTCTCGCGCGCGCCGTTTTAGGGGCGAAGCTCCTTAAGCCGTGGGTCGTGCGTCCTCGATGTATGTAGTTGTAGGTAGCCACCTCTCGTTTAGTTCTTGGAATGTCCGCTAGATGGCGGTACATGTATAGGATGAATATATTTAGGGGCGAAGCTCTCTACAGCATCACCTCGGCGGTCCTCCATGCATTCTGAGTAGCCAGTAGGCACTGGATTTCGACCTCCAAGATAGTGCCTGTGTGAGATGTCTTCTGTGCGTAATTAAACAATAAAAGAATTCACAACGTACATGTGAAATTAAAGTGAGCTGCGAGTCGCCATGACTCATCGACCCTTTAGTATAAACGCCCGATCTCACGTCGTTGATGATGTACTGCGCAGAATTTGCGGAAGATTACCGGTTTACCGACGCACCTCCGAAGCTTTGCCCACTCATCATCATTCACTCCGTGGATATGGTGTCGTCATCTCCAGTTCTCGTCTCGTTTCCGAGAGGACGCTGTCCTATAGACATGCGTACAATATGGCGGTTGGGTGAAGGTACGCTAGATGGCGTTGGCGGTACAGCTGCTCTCCGATTGCGCGGACCGCCGTACGAATGCGCTTGCCGGATCGTGCTGCTTGGCGGACCATGGACGACGACCGGTCGTTGAAGTTTGAATAAAATTTCACACACACTATCGCTTTGATTACTGCTGGGCGAAACCACTGAAGATTTCACGGTGTAACCATGATTGCTTCAGTCACCATAACTCTCATCGACCCTTTAGTATAAACGCGCCCGATCTCAAGTCGGTGATGATGTACCAGGCAGAATTCACGGAAGATTCACGGTTTACCGATGAACCTCCGCAGCTTCGCCCACTCATCATCATTCACTCCGTGGATATGCTGTGTTTTTTTCTTTTTTTTCTTGTCGCTTGCGCGGGGCGCCTTTTTTTTTTATATGAAGCCGCTCGCACGCGCTGCGCCGTGCGGGGTGCGCGGCGCTTGTTTTAATGAATCCGCTCGCTCATGCCGCGCCTTGCGTTTTTTGCGCGTTGGAATCGACGCATTTTGCAATCATGCATTCTGTAAACACTGCAGTCATGCAGCATGTGCCAGAAAACAAATCAATCCACTCAAACCACAATATGACTTCGGCCTCGTTTTATTGTCCTCGTTTCCCAAAATCAACATTTTCATCAAATGTGGAGCGATACAAGCTCGGGAGAGTAACAGAAGCGATTAATAGATTAACAGGAGATTAACATACACAGGTTCATGATGACTGAACAACACGAAAGTTCCCAGCAAAGTTAAGAACTTGCAGAACAGTGGCATAAAAACAGAACACGACACTTGGGCACATATTAAAAACAATTTTTATACTGACAAAAATGCAGAAGAACTTCTGATATGCGCACGATATTGCAGAAAATTGGGCTTCTATGACATCATTACTATAACAAACACACGTGAACATTGACCGCATAGCAAAAACAGTGAAATCAGTTGAAGTACCCAAAAAAGAATAATAATGTATAAAGATTTAAATGTCAAAATGAAATCCACATATGACTAACATTGTTCGCACTTTATTGACTCTATTTCCAAAAATGTTGATTTTCATAAAAACTATAGTGATATAAAAAAAAGAAGAAATGAACATGCGATATGGAAGGATTCATGCCATCTGTACTTGAAATGCGCCGATTCTGCAATTCTCCAGCGTTCCTCTGGGCGCACCGATCAGCTGTGGCCTTCCTGAATAGTTCAAGAACGCTTCCATCCTGAAGAAAAGAGACAAGTTTCAATGAGATAAAAAGCGCTGTCGACTCGTGCACAAGCGAACTTGTTTCTTCGTCTCAGAGCAGTACAACTTTTCATACATCTACCTAGAGCCTCAGAAACGCGGTTATAAGCGATGTCGAGTGATTAGCCGGACACAAATGGACAGCACACATTTAAGCACGCGGCTCTATGACAGTTGTAAACCTGTAACTATAGTTACGTCGCATATGTGCTTTATGTCCACTGTTTGTTCGTACAACGACGTAAACGCAGCGTCGTGCGCTTTTCAAGTCAGTCATTTTTGAAAACATTAAGTGTGTCCCCGCTGCAAAAAAAAAAAAAGCTAATCGGTATGGACGTGAATTCAAATTGAGACAATGAAAATTACGTCTCAAAGGGTACGCTCACCTCTCGTTCTTTTGGGGGCCGGCACCATCTTCGGGGACTTGTTCTGGAAGTATTGAGCAACAAAGCACGATACACGAACAGCGAGAGTCGCAAAACATCCCGGCGCACAAGCACAAAGCGAGCGAGCACCATGAAACGGACGAACGGAGATGGCCAACGCACGCTTCGCGAACGCCCGACACGAAACTTTCCAACGGATTTCGAAGCCGGCGGCGCCAGCCAGGCGGCGGAAAGCGGGAGCATCCCGCCAGCGAGGAGGTTGGTCCCAGCAGAGAGGGGGTTGGAGAGAGTCGAGAGTTGTTCGGGAGGGTGAAAATAACGCGTATTTTAGTTGTCGTCCCAGCGGACTGATGGCGCCACACATATTTTTTATGTGTACAAGTCACGTGGGTTTCTTTCACCCTCATGATAGCGTTGAAGAGCTCGTTTCGCAGAAATTCCGGCGTCGGCTTCAGTGTCGGTGGCGACGCCGTTAGTTGTGAGCGAAAAATCATCTTGTCCGTGACCGAAAAATGGAGAAATATGCAAATAAAATGAATAATAAAAAAAATTGAAGGGCACTTTGTAAAATTATGTTCGATGAAAGCGTGTGGCCATTCCACTGAATATGCCATGTCTTTTTTCATTTACACTTTCAGTGGGATAACACACAAACCGAATGTGTGCGTGTTTTCTTTTTTTAATTTTTTTTACCGCGAATCGCAGCGAGACGCGAGAGTAATCTTCCTCCGTTCGCATGCGTTAGTATTTTCTCGAGCTTTGCGCATTTTGCAAACGCCATCCGCGTTCCAGCACTTAAATTGACGGACCCTTTGTAAATTCGAAAGTGTATTCCGTGAACGCCTGTGTCCATTGAGACGGCGTCGGTCAGAATGATTGCAAACG
>JALIZH010030347.1:0-45450 GCA_030522465.1 Rhipicephalus appendiculatus | reverse complement strand
ACTCGCTGACTGAACGGCTTTAGGCGGGCTACGTGCGTGACTTCGGTCTTGGATGACCATCTCCCATTGAAAGTGAGCCGTGTAATTCGATAATTCACCTCGCTAAGACGCTCAGTAACAACAAATGGTCCAACATAGTCAGCGAGTAGTTTCTGGCATAGTCCACGTTTACGCACAGGAGTCCATAACCAAACCAAGTCGCCAGGCTCGTAAGGTACTTGCCGGTGTCTGCTGTCGTATTGTGATTTTGACCGTTTCTGTGAAGCCAGAGTTCAGTGGGTTCAATCCAGTAAAGCAACAATATGTGGGGTTTGACGTTCCAAAACCACGATATGATTATGAGGGACACCGTAGTGGAGGGTTCCGGAAATTTTCACCATCTGGTCTTCTTTAACGAGCGCTGACTTCGCACAGTACACGGGCCTCTACCATTTAGCCTCCATCGAAATGCGACCGCCACGGGCGGGTTCGAACCCATGACATTCCGGTCAGCAGCCGAGCACCCTAGCCGCTGATCCACCGAGGCGGACGGAGCACGGGTTCTTGGAAAGTGGCACATGCCAAAGGCTTTAACCACCTTGTAACAAGTAACGTAGGCTTCGGCATAACATATCACTTAGTTTCGTATTCTCATCTTCACCCTTTTTCAAAAATTGTGCGTGAAATATATGATATTGCTTCGCAAAAAACTTTCAGTTGGTAGTAAGCAATTGTCTTTGTCTTTACGGATGCCTGGTTTAGCAACGCGCTCGTATTTCCAAGTAACATTAATTGCCAACTCAGACAATCAGCCATTCTCTGAAGATACTAAATGCGAAGCATTTCTTTGCATACTGTAGGCACCTTGAGCTTTTCTATCTTCGTATCTATCTATCTATCTATCTATCTATCTATCTATCTATCTATCTATCTATCTATCTATCTATCTATCTATCTATCTATCGATCTATCTCTCTAGCCGTCTATACGTCTGGGTGCTCTCATAATCCCCTCCTTAGCTTGGTGCGGAACAAAATTAGTACCTGCGGGAGGGTAAGATGGCTTGACGAATATGTCAGGCTGGTCATAAACGGAATAACCTGAAAATACTGTCGCGTACGTCATCGAACCCTTCCAACGAGACACGTGTGGCACATAGCCGTATACCAAGTGCCGCAGTATGTGGGTATGCGCCACAGGCGTTGTCCAGGGAAAGCGTAATCCGGATAGTAGAATTCCTTAAATCAGCACGGACTGCACCGTCCTGATTAAGGAAATCCATACCTAGAATGACGTCCCTCGAGCAGGACGACAAAGCTCTGGATAATTCTGCCCGTCAGTCGCAATTCTAGCCGGGCATATTCAAGTTGGTGTTAGTAGGTGGCCTCCAGCTGTCCGTGTTATAGCATGACACCCAGCACATGCTGGAACGTCTGTATTCTCGAGGCGCACACTGACAGCCTCAACACAAGAAGTAACGAACAGAATAACGCCCCCCAGTGATACTCTGCACAGCATATATACACACGCTATCTCTTGGCGCTGCGCAGCCAGCAGTAGCTTGAGAGCACGCATAGAGGCCACGCGACTGATGTCACAACAGTCCGCATTTCGGGTCCTTCCCAAGCGGTGTCGATATTCTTCAGCTGTGGGGCGAACGGCCCACTGATGACAGAATAGTCGGCTCCGTCGTCGACGAGAGCTGTGACGCTGTGGTCATCGTTAAGCATGTCGAGGTCGCTTGTTTGTCGCATTGCGTTGCGGTTAGGTCGGGGCGTCTGATCACGACTACGTCGGTTTGTTCAGCTGCTTGCACGTTGCGTGGTCAGGTCTTCTTCAGGCCGTGAAGTTTCGATGTTAGGGCTCCGTTTGGCCTACGGTGTGTTGTTTAGATTTCGTCGCCGCGTCGTCATCGGCAACGGAGGGTCTTCGGTATTTTGTCATGCAGCAACCGCACCTCCATCGGTTGCGGCCCTGAGTTTTCCGGATACAGGCTAGGTGTCCGGCCCCGGGTTGGACCAGTGTATGGTCGACGTTGGCGAGAAACGTAGCGGCCCTGGTGACGGTGATCGGCAAGGTCGTCGGGGGTTCTACTGGGCTCCTGTGATATAGACAGCGATGGCATGCGGCCGCTCACCACGCTGTGGACACGGTGCGTTGACGGCGAAGCCGCGTAGTCTCATCTGGCGGTACTGGTGGCAGTGAGAGGTATGGCTGGCTTCTCCGCAGTGGTAGCAGAGCGGGTGGTTGTAAGGAGAGCGCCAGATGTCGGTCTTTCTTGTAGTGGAACGCTGCCCGGTAGGCGGCCGGTAGGCGTCGGTGATCGCGGCTGGCGAACGAACTGCGGAAGTGCAGCGTCCTGACGCGGGTGTGGAAGAGCGTGGCGGCGGAATGCAGCGGCGTAGCTGGTCGCCTGTGGTTCAGCCTGCAGTAGTTGAGGTTCTACCAGTGATTGCTGTATTTGCTGGCGTACGACGTCAGTAATCGAGGCAACTTGGGGCTGCGAGGACGGCAACAATTTCTGCAGCTCCTCCGCACTATCGCTCCAATCGCTTCGCGTTGGTCGTCGGAGCCGAGGGCGTGAACAGCTGCGCTGTCTTTCATCGATAGGCGATTGTACTGGTGGGTACACATTTCCAGCGTCTCTTCAATCGCCATAGAGACAAATTCTTGGACTGTTTTGGATGGGTTGCGCACCCGCCCAGCGAAAAAATCTTGCTTTACTCCTCGCATAAGGAAACGGACCTTCTTCTCCTCGGTGTGGCCGGTGTGGCCGTACAGACAGATCCCTTCCGCAAAGGTTGTGACGTTTTCGTTCCGGAGCTGCGCTCGTGTTTCCAGTGAAGCGGTCACCTTTTCTTTTCGGAAGACGCTGGCAAACGCTGCGAGAAAGCTGGTCCGGATGATGTCCCATGTTGTAATTGTGGACTCCCTGTTCTCGAACCAGGTTTTTGCTGTGTCCTCCAGGTAAAAGTACAAATGGCGCAGCTTGTCCTCGGAGCTCCAGTTGTTACATGCCGAGACCATTTCGAACGTCTCGAGCCAGGATTGAATATCTTCACTTGGCGATGCATGGAATATCGGTGGCTCTCTGGATGACTGCATCACGATCGCTGCATTAGATACTGCGGCCGTCATTGTACCTGCTGTTTTCGTTGCCGTGGGCTCTTGCTTGTCTTGTAAGAGTCCGTAATGGGGGGTTAGCCCTTTTAGTGACGAATTGGCTGAGTCCACGGCTTCACGGGGGGGGGGGGGGGGAGCCCAGAACGTGAACGAAGAGCACCCCAACCAGATGTCACGGGTTCGTGACGTGGACGAAGGCAGCAGTCTCTTTATTTGGCCGAACTTGTGGCCCGGAAGCGGAAATTCGAACTACAGCAAGGAATGCACGCTGTGCACTGATATCGGCGAACATAGCGTCGGCCGTTGATAAAACGTTGGGGCGCGCCGTCTTTTCTACATCACGCGTTGAATATTCCAGCCTTGTCACCGCTGGTAGCGCAAGCTCCGTAATAAGCTTGAGTGTTCGCGTCTTGCACGCAATCTTAATAAAACGATCTACTAGAATTGTGAAGCTTCTCAAACACTGAGGCGTGGTCTGCGCCGAGTATTGCTGACAGTCTTTGTGGGCGTAAACCAAATACAGCAAAATTGTTACAACAAAGGCGCTTCTCGATATGAATATAGTGCAGGGGAAGGAGACTCCTTAGCGCATGTAATATTGCGTGGCACAATATTAAAATCCTGTTCTGACGCACCAGTCGTCCAAACATGTGAAATACGCAACGAGTGGGCGGTTTTAAGCTACCCACCAATTACAAAGTGTGAAGCAGCGCAAGTGCACGTGGCAACATACAGACGAGTGGTGGGTACTTTGCAAATTCTTAAAAGTAAGAACTACGGCGTAGTGGGCACTCAGCACATGTACGTTCATTAGACATTCTAAAAGATTGAAACGGACAATGTTACGCGCACAAACGTTCATTTCCTTGCGGCATGGCTGAAGGCCTGAAGGCAATGCACCCGGGGCCCGATTACGCTATCGTGTTCGACTCGTGAAGACGAAGCTCATGCGTCCTCCATGGTTTTTTCTTATATTTGGTACTAGGAAGTGGTACTTCCTTTTTCGGGAATAAAAGATACGCTAAACAATATTCTGATCCTGCGCATTGAATTTTCGGACGCTAAAGGTTGCAGGAAGAAAATCCTAACTTTGCATATTCACTCGGTTCAATTTTTTTTCTGATCAGTGAGTCGTTAAACTTTACCAAAACGAGAGCCCGTCAAACGCTCTTGGTCAGTACTCCTTTTTGTAAATTTATTGCAGGTTTTACGATTTATGTGTTGAAAAAAAAAACGGATGGCCTGTTCTTAAGCAAAAACAAAATAATCCCTGCACAGCGCGAGAAGAGTATAGAGTGCATGGTTTTGCTCTGAGGTGTAATCAAATGTGGGTGTACTTTGTATAGTAAAATCAGACTTCGTGGGAGCAGACATGTGCCTATTGTTGTGCGTTGTCTCAGAGATTGAACCAGCTATTTTCTTTAGAAAAATGCCGTTTTTTTCGGTTATCTGTGACTTATGAGGCATCGAGAGATGCCGCTGTGAATATACGAGATCCCGTTGATGTTTTATTGTAGATTCTCACCCTAACATAGACACTTAGGAGGAGGAGGGGGAATGACGATGGCACGAATGGATGCTCTCTGCCAACAATAAAAACATGGAACGAAAGGAACACGGGGAATATAGTTTGTGCTTTAATCCAGGAAACACTTGTGTTTCGTAAAGGTCAAAGGCAAAAGCATAGTTGCTATGCTGACGAAAGACAACACAGTAGTTTCTATGCTCTGTAACCTGGTGGCCATCCAGGGAAAAGAAAAAAAAAAACAACGTAGTGTCATTGCCAACCCTCTTCAGCGGCTGTAACAATGGCATGAAATGGGCTGCGCTTTACGATCATGCTGCGAATAACAACAGATATTTCATCCGTGAGACAAAGTGGTACCAGGCCCTATTAACCGAGATGATAGAAATGACCGCAGACAACACATACAGGGTCTGCTACTGCTCTAGAGGTTTCAGCAGACCCTCTACGCGTTGACTAATGTCCATTAGTCGCACAATAGCAAGACACTCCCTGGGCCTTGTTGTACCCAACAGAAGCATCAAGAGCTTTCTAGCGCCCGCTGTGCTTGTTATTACACTCTATCCATACAAACATTTTCACAAAAGAATCTGTTGCTGGGCCTGTTGGTACATACTTGGAAAGGAAAACCCAGCTTTTTGGACGCATACACAAGAAAAAGGAGACGACAGATCCAGCGTGTGTCTGTCGTCTCCTTTTCTTGTGTATGCGTCCAAAAAGCTGGGTTTTCCGTTTCCATTTTCACAAGAAGCTTGGAAAACAATCAGGAATGTCACAATATGTAAGGCTGCGCTCTGCGGAACCCCCCCCTCCTGCCAACGCCCACATTCCTGAGCTTGTGGGGTCCGTCCTCTACGGGACACCCCCCCCCCCCCCTTCCTGCCAACGCCCACATTCCTGAGCTTGTAAGGTTGTGCTCTGCGGGCTACACGACAGGGCATAGAGGGTACGTCCCCAAGCTTTGCAGGTGTGTCGGACGTGACTCACCCCTCTGCTCCTTGCTTGGGGTTACCTGTCCAACCCTTCTACCCCTTCTGCTACCTGCCCGATCCTGGCAGGTAGCAATGACCGCAGGCACCGCGGAGTGATGGGGGAGGGGGGAAACAGGGGATAAAGCGAGCGTCCCAAGAGACCGCGACGTCTTTTGCTACTGGAAAGCTTGCCGGCGAGACACCGGCACGGCTGCTTACGGCCCCATTGAGGGTCATTTTTCTTTTTACTTTCTGCCATTTTGTTGTGCATAGTCCTGTACATAAAGTTTGTTTTAAAACGTCCAGCGGCGAAGGCGTCTTCTTCAGAGGCAACGTCACGAAGACGGCGGCGATCTCCATCGCGAAGCGCGGGCCCGGCCTTGTTTCGCTCCCAAAGAACCTGGCCGAACGCTCCACGATTTCCGACGAAAATTTACTGGCGCAGTCGCACAGGATCGCCGCACCCTGAACGACCACTGGACGAGGCCTTGGAACAAGGTGACTGAAGGACGACAACAAATTAGCTGCCAGCTCTGGAGTAGCAGCAGCCGAAGCCTAACCTCACTTGCAGCGCATCGTGAGCTCCGGGAGGACCCGGCAGACATCGAGCGAGCGACTAGCAGCTGTCCCCGCCGGGACCGCCGCGAGAGGCTTTCCGGGGGACAACCGAGCATCAAGCTACGACACGACGCCGACGAGCTATCCAGCCAGGACGACAGACGCCAGCGTCGAGAGCCCCGGCGGAGCGAGTCCGGCACAGCCACGAGAGCACCCCCCAGCAAAGTGCACCGGTGAGCCCTTCCTGTCACACTCCTCATGATCTCGGTGTTGTTTGGGCTGACCCGCTCACATGCTCACTAGGTTCGGGCATTTAAACCCCGACAAGCGCCGCGCTAGCATGATGGGGAATGAGAGCGGGGATGGTGGGGATGACCAGAACCACGGCACGCCCGCTCCCTCCATTTCTGAGGAGGAAATGGAGTACAGGCTCAAGCTCGCCGAAGAAGAACGGCGGTCTTTGAAGATTAAACTGCAGATCGCCCAGCTTCAAAGGGACAGCCCACCGTGGACGCAAGACGTCGGGAGCGATACGACGTCCCTGAGCGGCCAAATAAAGCTCCTCACGCACTATGCACAAATGCTAAGCGGAGCGTTTCCAAATTTCCAGCTGACGGGGAAGTGCCCGTCTGGTTCGAGTCGGTGGAGAGCTCGTTAGAGGCATATAGCGTGCCGAGGGACTGATCGCCCAACGCGTGCCGTACCTTTCCACGCGACTCACACCCGAGCAACATCGGGCTTACGACACCCTGAAAGGCGTTGTACTTGAGGAGCTGAAACTGTCCGCAGCCGAATACCACAGGCAATTCCTCACGGTCACTAAGCGACGCCGGGAAACATGGAAAACATTTGACACTCGCGTAGAGTTATTGGAACTTCTATGTAGAAGCCCGCGGCGCTTCCATTTTCAGACGTCGAGTCGCGCTTTTGGTCGCCGACCAGATAAAGGCGGGTCTAACCGAAGACGCGGTCAAATACGTTAAACTGCGCGAAGGTGAAGACTGGTTGAAAGCCAGCGAGCTAGCTCGTTTACTCCAGACGTTCGAGGAAGCTAGCGGTGAAGGTAGTGCCTGCAGAAAATCTGTAGCCGCGAACAAAGGAGAGCCGATCCGCGAAAAGCTTGAGGGACCGAGCAAACAAAAGTCCCCCCAAAGCACTGAGACACAGGCGCGAAGCTGCGCAACGGGTAAGCCTTCCATAGGAGGCAACAACCAGTGGCGCTCGCAAGGGTGCCCCGGCTGCGGTAGCTGGCGGCATCATGGAGACAGCTGTCCGTACGATAGCGAGGGCACAGGTAACTCCAAGGGCGATAAGCGTACCGAGAAAGTAACTGCGCGCGTCTGAATCAGTGGCGGCAAACCGGAGCCTTGAACACTCCAGGCGGTTCAGCTGAACTGCGAGGAGAGACGGCTAAACGCAATTGTCGACACAGGCGCAGAGATCACAGTGTTGCGAGAAAGCAGTATACCAGAGCACCTCGCTAAACCAAACGGTACCGTCGATTTGGTATATGCCTTCGGTGAGAAGGTTGAAGCAAAACTCGCCGTCGTCCCTCTCGCGATACAGGGGTCGGGTTCCCCAATCCAAGACATCGGCACCATGATGCCGGTAATGTGCGCGCTCACGAACAGATTGGCACACACAGACTGCTTAATATCCGCCGCCACCTGGCAACCGCTGCGCGCCTCGTTCGCGGAGAACAGGGCTGTACACGCATCCGCGGTAGAGACACGATCGCGTCCAAACGCCGACGAAAACGCGAACTTTAGCCGCCCCGCTGTGCTAAGTGCCGAGCTTTCGACAAACGACGAGTCAATGCGGGAAACGGTAGCCGCAGCTGAGACCGAGGAGGAGCCCCACGAGGCATTGCAGTCTGAGCAACCAAGCGACGCGATAAATTTGCGCGACGAGCAACGCGGCGATGAAATTCGGAGTAACGCCGGGCGAAATGCGGCAATCAGTACAAAGTGTCTTGTGGAAGCAGTACTGTGTGAGGCCACCGCCCTTGCCACGCCAAACCTCCGAGCACCATACGTGCTCTCCACTGGCGCATCCACTGTAGCTGCAGGTGCGTGCCTGAAGCAAATCTAAGATGACGGCTCCGAGATGCCGATTGCCTTTGGTAGGCATTGGTTTACACCGACGCAGACGCGGTGGGCTGCCATTGAACGCGGGGCATCTGCAGTAATTTGGGCTTTAAAGAAATTTGAGGTATGAGGCTTTGGAGCTAAGGTACCCCGTCATCTCCGACCACTACCCGCTCTCGTACCTCACATGCAGCAAGCCCCAAGGCGTAAATCTGACACGTTGGTGGGGTGAGCTACCAGCCCGGGCACCATTCGGGTCCTACGGTCTTGTGACAGGGAGGGTTCCCCGCCCTTTTCGTACAGATGGTGTTTGGCAAAGTGAAGTTTCGACCACTGGACTGACTGCCATCACATGATTTTCAAAGTGAACTGTGCGACATGTGTGCCGCCTCTCGGCAATTTGAGCGTGTGCGGGTGACGTGTTTACCTTCCTCATGTTAGATTGCTTGTCACGCGAACCATTTTTTTATTTGATTTGTTGCATCTGTTTCATGATGAACGAATCTTAGAAGGGAGGTGTAAGGTTGCGCTCTGCGGAACCCCCCCCCTCCCTGCCAACGCCCACATTCCTGAGCTTGTAAGGTTGTGCTCTGCGGGCTACACGACAGGGCATAGAGGGTACGTCCGCAAGCATTGCACGTGTGTCGGACGTGACTCACCCCTCTGCTCCTTGCTTGGGATTACCTGTCCAACCCTTCTACTTTCTGCTACCTGCCCGATCCTGGCAGGTAGCAATGACCGCAGGCACCGCGGAGTGATGGGGGGAGGGGGGAAACAGGGGATAAAGCCAGCGTCCCAAGAGTCCGCGACGTCTTTTAAATGCGAAGCATTTCTTAGCGAACTTCGGCGACTTTGAGCGTATCTATCTATCTATCTATCTATCTATCTATCTATCTATCTATCTATCTATCTATCTATCTATCTATCTATCTAGCCGCCTACGACTTTGTGCTCTCCTGGCCGTATCGTTAATGGGATTTATACCAAATTTGGTATGGCATAACATGACTGTATGACGAATATAAATGGCTGGTCATATCATGAAAATCATGACTAACTTGTCATGAAAAGTATGATTTACATGCCACGCTCATGGCGCGCTCGCGGCCGTTTCGTTAGCTTGACATACACCAAATTTGGGATTCAGTGACATGACTATATGACGAACATAAATGACAAGTGTTAATATGAAAATCATGACTTCATGAGCGACATGACTTGCACGCCACGCTCATGGCGTGCTCGCGGCCGTTTCGTTAGCTTGATATACACCAAATTTGGTATTTAGTGACATGACTGTATGACGAACATAAATGCGAAGCCGTAATATGGAAATCATGACATGTCATGAGCGACATGACTCGCATTCCACGCTCATGGCGCGCTGGCGGCCGTTTCGTTAGCTTGATATACACCACATTTGGTATTTAGTGACATGACTGTATGACGAACATAAATGAGAAGCCGTAATATGGAAATCATGACATGTCATGAGCGACATGACTCGCATTCCACGCTCATGGCGCGCTGGCGGCCGTTTCGTTAGCTTGATATACACCAAATTTGGTATTTTGTGACATGACTGTATGACGAACAGAAATGAGAAGCCGTAATATGGAAATCATGACATGTCATGAGCGACATGACTCGCATTCCACGCTCATGGCGTGCTCGCGGCCGTTTCGTTAGCTTGACATACACCAAATTTGGTATTTAGTGACATGACCGTTTGACGAACATAAATGAGAAGCCGTAATATGGAAATCATGACATGTCATGAGCGACATGACTCGCATTCCACGCTCATGGCGCGCTGGCGGCCGTTTCGTTAGCTTGATATACACCAAATTTGGTATTTAGTGACATCACTGTATGACGAACATAAATGACAAGTCGTAATATGGAAATCATGACTTGTCATGTGCGGCATGACTTGCATTCCACGCTCATGGCGCGCTCGCGGCCGTTTCGTTATCTTGATATACACCACATTTTGTATTGAGTGGCATGACTCTATGACGAACATAAATGACAAGTGGTAATATGGAAATCATGACATGTCATGAGCGACATGACTTGCATTCCACGCTCATGGCGCGCTCGCGGCCGCTTCGTTATCTTGATATACACCAAATTTGGTATTGAGTGACATGACTGTATGATGAAGATAAATGACAAGTGGCAATATGGAAATCATGACTTGTCATGCGCGACATGACTTGCATGCCACGCTCATGGCGCGCTCGCGGCCGTGTCGTTAGCTTGAGATACAGGAAATTTGGTATTGAGTTACATGACTGTATGACGAACATAAGTGGCAGGTGGTGACATGAAAATCTTGGCATGCATGTCATCTACAATGCCATTTACATGCCACGCTCATGGTGCGCTTGCGTCCAGTTCGCTAGCTTGACATACACCCAAATTGGTATATCGCGACGTGACTGTATGACGAACACAAATGACAGGTCGTAACATGTAAAACATGACATGCAAATTATGTAAAGTATGATTTGCTCCTTCTTGGCTGCTTCGCATTACATCGATTCCCACAGTGCGTGGGATCTGCCGGCTTTTTTCTACTGGGGAAGCTTGCCGGCTAGACACCGGCACTGCTGCTTACGGCCCCACTGAGGGTCATTTTTCTTTTTTACTTTCTGCGATTTTGTTGTACATAGTCATGTACATAAAGTTTGTTCTAAAACGCCCAGCGGCGAAGGCGTCTTCCTCCTCCGGATCAACGTCACGAAGACGGCGGCGATCTCCATCGCGAAACGTGGGCCCGACCTTGCTTCGCTCCCAAAGAACCTGGCCGAACAATCACAAGTTCGGACGAAAATTTACTCAATACATTGCCATGGTGTTGCAATAAGCGTGATGTTACGCTTTTCATAAAGCGCTGGTGCTTTAATAAGTTGCCAAGATAACTTTGGTATTCGTTTGGCAAGGGCCTAGGGTACCCTCCATTTTTTGCATCACACCAGCGCATCACATCATCACACCAATTGCTATGCCGAGGGTCCAGCGTACTTTCTAAAGTATGGTATCATAACTTTTCCAAAAAATCATGAAGCTCTATGAAAATTTGCATGTGTTGTCTACTGCATGTAACTAAATGTGCGAAATCTCAAAAAAATCCATCCAGTACTTATTTCGTGGGCTTTTCGATGGCAAAGCTTGCAGAGAAATGCAGCAAACCTCGGCCGGAGATGAAGAGTGTCGTTAGCACGAGACAGCCAAGGCGGGCTATGTCCTTTAGTTTCACTATTCATTTCATTTTTTGTTGTTGAATGTTGCAGAACAATGCGTTAAGCCCCGATGAAAGCTCAGCGTCGTTGACTGGAGGCACGTGAGCGTGACTATGACGTTTAGTTAAATTCTTAATTTTCCTCTTCGATGTCGAAATTTGCAGAGTAATGCAGCAAACGTCGATCTGAGAGGATGAGCGTCGATGGCTCGAGGTACCTGAGCGTGGCCATGTCGTTTAGTTAAATTCTTAATTTTCTCATTCGATGGCGAAAGCTTCACAGTCATGCGGTAAACCTCGGCCAAAGTTTATGAGCGCTGTTGGGTTGAGGCACATGAGCCAGGCCATGTTGTTTACTTTAATTGTTTATTTTCTCTTTCGATCGGGAAGGTTGCAGAGTCATGCAGCAAACGTTCGCCAAAGATGAACAGTGTCGTTCGCCCGAGCGACCCGAGTCAGACTATGATATTTAGTTTGATTGCTTGTTTTCTCTTTTGACGGAGATAGTTACAGAGAAATGCAGCAAACCTGGGCCACATATGATGAGCATCGTTGGCTCATAGTTTATTTTCTGTTTTGATTGTGAAGTTCGCAGAATAATGCAGCGAACCTCGGCCAACGATAATGAGCGGCGTTGGCTCGGTGCACCCGAGCTAGGGTATGTTGCTTACTTTCATTGTCTGTTTTCTTTTTCATTGGAGAAACTTGGAGAGTAATGCATCCAACCTCGGCCATAGATGAAGATCGTCGTTGGTGACAGGCACCCCTGCCTGGCTGTGTTGTTTAGTTTCCATGTTTATTTTCTCTTCCGATCGCGAATTCTGCAGAGTAATGCAGGAAACGCCGGCCAACGATTATGAAAGTCTAGTTGATCGGTGCAGCCGAGGCAGGCTACGTTGTTTATTTCCTCCTTCGCAAGAGAAGGTAGCAGATTAATCCAGTTGACCTCGACCATAAAAGAGCATCTCTTGGCTCCAGACACCCAAGCCACACGAAATTTTAACACGAAAGGGTTTTCAGCAGGGGTCCACCAGGACTACACTGACGTACTTCCATCAAAGATATGACGCTAGTAAAATGCACGCTAGCGCATTAGAAACGAAAAACTAGCAGAGAAAATTCCACCAGCGGGAACTGAACGCACGAAGTCTCGCCCGGCACTTTACCGACCACGCCACCGGTGCACATGCACGAGGTTCTACAAACACGCCTTATGCCGCTCACATATTTTCTCTCGCAAGGTAATCTCTGTTGGCGGGCCAGGCGGGGCGGGGCAGGGGCGGCGCCGCCACCAGTCAGCGGTGAAGTACTGAGTCATGAATCGGGCTCCATATTTTCGGATAAACCCGACAAAGTACGATAAGCCCTAGCCGGTAAATATTTTTGCAATTCGGATTTGTCCGATAAGCTGCGATTTAAATAGCTATTTTCAACGTTGAAAGATCACTTTCAAAGCTGAAAATCATCAATCGAAATGGGCGCACCTCCATAACCGGCAGACATCGCAAAGTATGCATGCGTATATTACAAGAAGCTTTAAGGTTGTAATACGAACAGGCATAGGTGTTTAGTATTCAAGTATTTGTGCTCTATGTATATGTGTATATTCTTGTATGTATAAGAAAGGGGACGTAAAGGACTTCAATAATTACACGCCGATCGGCTTACTCTCCGTTGTCTACAAGCTATTTACAAAAATAATTGCTAATTGAATTTAGACGACATTACAGTTAAATCAACCAAAGGACCAAGCAGGATTTCTTACAGGCTACTCAACAATAGACCATATTGATACTATCAATAAGGTGATATTGAAATGCGCGGAATACAACCAACCCCTACACATAGCCTTCATGGATTACGACAAGCCATTGGATTCGGTGGAGGTATTAGTAGTGGTGCAGGCATTGCGGAATCAGGGCATCAAGGAAGCCTATGTAAACATACTGGAAGAAGCCTACAGCGGATCCACAGCCACCATAGTTGTCCATAAAGAAAGCGACAGAATCCCAATAAAGAAGGGCGTAAGGCAGGGAGACACAGTCTCTTCAATGCTATTCATCGCGTGTTTACAGGAGGTTTACAGGGCCCTAGATGGGGAAGAGTTAGGAATAAGAGTTAATGGAGAGTATCTTAGTAACCTGGGGTTCACTGATGAGATTGCATTGATAAGTAACTAAGGGGACGAATTACAACTCATGAATACTGAACTAGACACGGGAAACAGAAGATTAGGTCAGAAAGTTAGCATGCATAACACTAAACTAATGCGGAACAGTCTTGCCAGAGAACTGCGAACAGTCTTGGCAGAGTTCGGCGTGGAGCCGAACCATGAGAGTGAAATGAGTAGAGGAATAAGGATGGGATGGAGCAAATTCGGCAAGCATTCTCAAATCATGAATGGTAGTCTACCACCATCCCTTAAGAGGAAGGTATATAACAGCTGTATCTTACCGGTACTTACCCACGCAGCAGAACCCTGGAGGCTTACAAAGAGGGTTCAACTTAAATTGAGGACCACGAAGCGAGCGGTGGAAAGGAAAATGATAGGTGTAACCTGAAGAGACATGAATAGAGTAGAGTGGGTCAGGGAACAAACGAGGGTTAAGTATATCATAGTGAAATCAAGAAGAAGAAATGGACATGGGTCGGGCACGTAGCATGTAGGCAATAACTGCTGGTCATTAAGGGTAGTTCAGTGGATTCCAGAAGGCAAATGCATGAGGGGCAGAAAGAAAATTAGGTAGGCAGATGACATTAAGAAGTTTGCAGGTATAACGCGGCAGCAGAAAGCAGAGGACCGGGTTAATTGGCGGAACATGGGAGAGGAGTTTGCCCTGCAGTGGGCGTAGTCTGCCTGATGATGATGATGACGATGTATATGCGTTAGCGCGTTGAAACCTTCCGTACGTCTACAACGTACTAACTGTTCGCATGTTTTCTTGTTCAGATATCAGTGCATCGAATATTTCAGAGTATTGAAAATAAAAATAATAAAAACAGGTGCTTTATTTTCGTCAAGATGGTGGAGGCTGTTAAAAAAGCTGAAGAAGCTCACCTAGGTCCTGCTCCCTCCAAAAGTACACTTTGGCGAGTTTACAGAAGTGCACATCAACAGCCTTATAAGTAGGGTAAATAAACATGAAACGAGAAAAAATGAGAGGGTGGAAAAGCAGGACTATCAGTAACGATGCAATGAATTTTCCTTGGAAATAAAATAAAAAAAAAGACATTGCAACAACTTAGAATGCAAAATTAAAAACCAAATTTTGGAGGATTGGAGATTTATGAGAAATGAATTTACAGAAATGCCGAATTTTTCAAAAAAAAATGAACTCTGAAAAACACCCTGCGAATTTCAAGAAAAGGTCCCAGTTTCACTGCAAAGGTGAAGCAATGAATGCTATACCAACGCATTGTAATGGAATACGAAGTGAGATTGGCAGCTAACTCTTTTGGGTCCGCTCTTTGTGATGTCACGGCTCCTTTTTTTTTCTGCTACAGCCGTGTTCGTTGCCTCCGCTCGCGCGCTATTAACCGCGGGTAGAACGTACGATGCGCAGGCGATCTTATCAATTTCGTCATTATACGGGACATGGCGGCGACGGCAACGCAAGAACTCGTTGAGGGTGTCCATATAATTACTATCGCAATAAAATGAACGCTGAACGCGCGCAGCCGTGGTCATGAACCTAAAGAGCACCGATAGGTAGCTATTCAACAACGACGCAGTTAAAGCATCTCAGTGTCAGTGATTAGCGCTGGCCGTGCTAGCATCGATGAGTCGCTCTCGATGCAGTTACGTTCTTTGCCTGAGGCGTGTGTGAGCGTTGACGGCTCGTTGTCGGATAAGTGAACTTTCCACATGCACCAACGGCGTTTCTCCAACGCTTTTTGCTTCGAGCGCGATATCACCGAGAAATAAAAATACTGCAATTATCACAGCACAAGTGCGGCGATGTCGACGGGCAAATGTCACGCGTTGGTGGAGTGAGACAAAGGCCAATGCGACGTGGAAGACCTTCGCGCGTTGGCGGCTCAAGCTACGAACCTTTGCCTCCAGTGTTGCTCTAGCGCAGTGTGGTAGTGTATGCATGAGTACAGGCGTAAGTTACCTTATTACTCAGGAGCGCACACCGTGCCGTTTTCCTCCTCAAATGAAAGGCACAAAGAGTACCAGTGGTTATTATGTGCGTGTTAATGCCATATTTCCGTTGTCTTCATCTCCCAAAACGGGTAATTTATAATCATGGGCGTTAGTCGTCGCGATGAAGATGTGCCACTAGGCGTCAACGTGGGTGCATCTACGTCAGACGGTTGTATAGGTGACAAACAGCAACATACATTGTACAACCTCTCAGATATCATTACATAATTGCGGTCAAAAGAGGACGACGACGAAACGCGGGAATAAGGGCAAGCATCAGTGTTAACAGAAGCAGGACACACGGGCTCGCGCTTGCCCGGATTTAGGCTACTTGGCGTAAGCTACTCTTAACGCCCTACTATGGACGTCTCGCCACTTTCATAGAAGTCTACGCGTCGATAAACCACGCCCCATATGGTTCAGTTACGTGGATTCCCAATACCAACTTGAACCTCGGCTCCCGCAAACTTCCTCCGCCTTGTGGCCCCATTACCAGCATGGCTAAAGAGACCCCTCTCCAGTCTGGAACATCGGCTGTCCACGTCACCTGCGGCGCCGTGTATCGTCAGCGACATGCGCCAATCTTGACGCGCTCAGGTGACTGGGACGTCGATGACTGAAGCTTGGTTACCCTCAGGTGACTCGGACGACCAAATGAAGCTGGGTACGGCTGTGGAAAGCCGTGTCGGCGAAAGGATGCGGCCCAACAAAAAACGTAACGACTGTTTATTAGCGTAGCGCAGCAGCGGTGCGAGCATACCGACGCTGCGCTCGAACGGTTAGAGAAGGAATGCTAACTTCCGAGCTTGGCAGCCTGGGCTCATAGCCACCGTCGGTGACGTAAGCCTCCGGTGACGCTGCGGTGGCGCTGTCCCTTATCGGAGGCGTGTTGCAGCATGCGGCCGAGTCACGCCAGGCTAGCTATACTCCATCTCACAAGCTGGTTGCAGCACTACGAAGGCTAGGCCAATTTCACCAACCACGAAGGCGAGTTCCTCCGCGTTGTATTCATCCGCGCACATTTTTAGCTGTGGCCTAATCGGTTGAGTGCCCGCATCACGAGATTGTTGACATCTCAGTGGACCAAAGTTCGAATCCGGTGGCGTGAACAGAATTTTTTTTAACTTTTTTTTTAAACGTTAACCTGCCTGATGCCAACTCACTACACCGCAGTGTTCAAGAAGTGGGTTTGTTCGTTTGTGTATTTATAAGGTGTCCGCTACTGCGATTGCTCCTCGCGGAATCCGATAAAAACATCTGAAGGTCGCCTGTTTCTACGGAGTATTTTGTACTACTTGGCGTAAGCTACTCTTAACGCCCTACTATGGACGTCTCGCCACTTTCATAGAAGTCTACGCGTCGATAAACCACGCCCCATATGGTTCAGTTACGTGGATTCCCAATACCAACTTGAACCTCGGCCCCCGCAAACTTCCTCCGCCTTGTGGCCCCATTACCAGCATGGCTAAAGAGACCCCTCTCCAGTCTGGAACATCGGCTGTCCACGTCACCTGCGGCGCCGTGTATCGTCAGCGACATGCGCCAATCTTGACGCGCTCAGGTGACTGGGACGTCGATGACTGAAGCTTGGTTACCCTCAGGTGACTCGGACGACCAAATGAAGCTGGGTACGGCTGTGGAAAGCCGTGTCGGCGAAAGGATGCGGCCCAACAAAAAACGTAACGACTGTTTATTAGCGTAGCGCAGCAGCGGTGCGAGCATACCGACGCTGCGCTCGAACGGTTAGAGAAGGAATGCTAACTTCCGAGCTTGGCAGCCTGGGCTCATAGCCACCGTCGGTGACGTAAGCCTCCGGTGACGCTGCGGTGGCGCTGTCCCTTATCGGAGGCGTGTTGCAGCATGCGGCCGAGTCACGCCAGGCTAGCTATACTCCATCTCACAAGCTGGTTGCAGCACTACGAAGGCTAGGCCAATTTCAACCAACCACGAAGGCGAGTTCCTCCGCGTTGTATTCATCCGCGCACATTTTTAGCTGTGGCCTAATCGGTTGAGTGCCCGCATCACGAGATTGTTGACATCTCAGTGGACCAAAGTTCGAATCCGGTGGCGTGAACAGAATTTTTTTTAACTTTTTTTTAAACGTTAACCTGCCTGATGCCAACTCACTACACCGCAGTGTTGAAGAAGTGGGTTTGTTCGTTTGTGTATTTATAAGGTGTCCGCTACTGCGATTGCTCCTCGCGGAATCCGATAAAAACATCTGAAGGTCGCCTGTTTCTACGGAGTATTTTGTCATTTTAAAGCATTGCTGTTTATGGTTAACACCTCGGGATTTCTTCATCATTACGTATGCCAGAATGCGCAATCCATAGAAGCGCGCGTCGTGACATAATTTCTGAATGTCAGTACCTACCAAGCGCCCTTGAACCAGATGTCTAAAATTTTGACCTTACCCAAATTATGTGACGCTTGACTGCTCAGGCACCCAAACCACTGTGGGGATCTTTATTGCAGCCATTATTGTGAATACTAATCATTTACAGTTATACAAATAACGCAATGCCACCACTAATTTTTTTCCATCATCTACACAAAGTCAGCATGAAACGGACAGACCCAAATTGTCGGCATGCGTCTTTATTGTACCAGCAGGTTTGTTTTTCACGCACAGTTCTTCGCACAGTCCTTCGCAGCACTCCCAGGTCAAAGTTGTCCAGTTTCTTTTAAATGCGAATGCATTTCTTAGTCGGGCTATGTCAGGCGTCGGTGCCCGCATCTCTCCGCTCTCACTCCCTCTCCCATAGCAACAGCTGCGGGCGCGCGTGCTTATCCTCGCCCCTAGCAACCGGAGCAGGTGGTGTGGGCGGAGTAGCAGAGAGTGAGTGGAGAGGAGGAGCGCGCTCTGGTGTGTGAGGGCGCTCGCGGGGGGAGCTCGGCGGAGCTCCCGCGTGTGTGGAGAGAGTGTAGGAGAGGGGGGTAGGTGCAGTGCTTCGCCGCTACTTCTCTCGCCGTTCGCTCTCTCTCCTCCCTGTGCCCCCCACTCTCCCGTCCGCTCGCTCGCACGTATATATATATATATATATATATATATATATAAGAATAATAAAAAAACGAAAAAAAAAGAAAGAAAAAAACAGGCGCTGCGCCGTGCTCCCGACCGGGCTGCAGAAATTAGGCGCCTTTTTCCTTCTTCGAACCACAACCACCATATATAAATGGAGTGAAGCACGCGCTAAATGCATTCGCATATCCTCACGATTCCCTTCGGGGAGGTGGGGGCATTTTTGCGCTGGCGTTCTTTCCCACCACAACGCTTCTTCGGTGCCAACACTCTGCCCACCTTTTCTTTCAAAAACGCCCACTCGTACAGCGTCCGCTCGCTCACCTTTGTTAGTTGTGCCAGCGGCCGTGGTTGTGTAGTCCTCTTAACGAGAAAATTCATGCTGGCTCCTTCTCCGCACTCATTCCGAAGCGTTTCTAGGACGTTTAACGCTAGCGTCTTCACCTCTTTCGGATAAAATTGAGCTTGCGAAGAACGGCATGAACTAGACGCTACTACACTGGAGGAAGCCATGTTTGCCAAGGACGGCGCACCACTTTTTAGAGCCTCCGCATCGCGTTTTAAATGCGAATGCATTTCATAGTCGGGCTATGTCAGGCATCCGGCGTTGGCGTTGTGCGGCGTTGGCGTTGTCCGCGGAGGAGGAGGAGGAGGATAGGTTGAGGAGGTGTGCGCGCCGGCAGGTGTTAGATGTGAAGCATCTTATGGCGAAGCTTAATCCGGTGGTGGTGGTGCACGGCGTGACCGCCCTTACTGCGCATGCGCAAACCCTTTCAAAAAAAATAAAGATAAAAAACCTCCTCTCTCCCTCCCCTAGGCATCCCTCCCCGCGGCAACTACACCCTCACTGCGCATGCGCCTCCCCTCCTCTCTCCCCCTGCTACGCTCCCCCCCTCTCTCCTCTAGGCATCCCTGCCCGCGCCGTCCACACTCCCCCACTGCGCATGCGCGTCCCACCTCTTCTTCTCTCCTACGCTCCCCCCTCTCTCTCTCTAGGCATCTCTGCCCGCAGCGTCCACACTCCCACTGCGCATGCGCACCCCACCTCTCTCCTCTCCTACGCTCCCCCCCCTCTCCCTCTCTCGCCTGGCGACGCCGACACAGGCAGCGTCTGCTAGCGAGTTTCTTGGTTGAAAAAACCGACTGCTCGCGCTGCACAACCGTTCACTGGCCACCCCGTATATATGGCAATGAATCTTGACCTCCAAGGTGGTGCCGGTGGGAGATTTCTCCTGTGCGTTGTTGAACAATAAAAATTCGCAGCGTGCGCGTTAACGAAAAGCGGTCTGCGACGGAGCTCGGCGGAGCTATATATGAAAAAAAATTAAAAAAATAAAAAAAAGAAATTTAAAAAACAAGAAAAAGCAAAAAAAAAAGGCGCTGCGCCGTGCTCCCGACCAGGCTGCAGAAATTAGGCGCCTTTTCCTTCTTCAAACCACAACCACCATATATAAATGGAGTGAAGCGCGCGCGAAATGCATTCGCATCTCCTCACGATTCCCTTCGGGGAGGTGGGGGCTTTTTTTTTACCTGCGTTTGTTTGCCCGCATGCAATAAAGATCTCATTGCTTTTTCAAATATGCTATTAAATCAGTGCTCAGTCAGTGAATATAGATTTCTGGCATACTTTCAACATAATCTGTGAATGTGCAACGAACTAATTAATTGAAGACGTTGGCAAAAAGTAAAAAACAAATTACCGTACTAAAGTGGATATACTCAAAATAATCACAGCGAAGTACTTCTAGTTGGTTTCAAATTATAGGAGCATGGACAATAGCACTTATTGTAGTTATTAGACCAACAAAAATACACGCTCAATGAGCGTACTATTTTGCAGTGCGCCGGGATACCGCCACCGTGCACCCCGTAGCTTCCACAGTGCTGCAACCAGCTTGTGAGATCGAGTATAGTGACGAGGCGGAGGCTGTGCCGGTTTGTGCGCAGTGTGCCGCCACCATAGGTCGGTACTTTAAGGGTGTACTCACTCAAACTCACTCACCACAATTTTTTCAGCCTTCGCACTCACTCACGTTCACACTCACGTCCACTCACACTCATGAGTGCTCACTCACGTTCACACTCACGTCTACTCACACTCATGGGTGCTCACTCACGTTCACACTCACGTCCACTCACGCTCACGAGTTCTCACTCACGTTCACACTCACGTCTACTCACACTCACGAGTGCTCACTCACGTTCACACTCACGACCACTCACACTCATGAGTTCTCACTCACGTTCACACTCACGTCCACTCACACTCATGGATACTCACTCATACTCAACTCACCACGTTCAAATGAGTGTGAGTGAGTGTGAGTTGAGTGCACTCATGAGTGAGTGTGCCGAGCTATGGTCGCCACATCACCGCCCCCCCCCCCGTGGAGTGCAGAGCCCTCAGGGTCTGTAGAAATCTGGGAGGCGTACCACACGTACAGAGCGTGTCGTGAAAGGAGCGGGCTGCGACATCATCGGCTGTGGATAGATGCCTGTGGATGGGGTGGCGCTGCCCGGTTCGTTCGCAGCGATGTATGCGGGCTTGAGCCAGTCAATCGAGACGTGGACGTTGTTCCCGTTCAGGCGCAGAGTGAAGTTTTTGTCATCCCGATTGACGACCAGGTAGGTTGCGCTGTAGGTTGGCTGGAAAGGCCTGCGGACGGTGTCGTCGCGGAGGAAAGCGTGCGTGCACGATGCTAGCTCCTTGAACACGAAAGGAGTAGGCTTGCAGCGGTGGGCTGCAGGTGATGGGCGTAAGGCGGCGATGGTGCGTCGGTGCCGGGCGACGAAGTCGGTGGGATCTGACGTCGTAGTGCTGGATGACAGTGCAGCGAGAAATTCACCTGGGAGACGGAGTGGTTCCCCGTAGACGAGCTCTGCTGGTGTTGCGTGGATGTCCGGTTTGAAGGTGGCGCGAAGACCGAGGATGACGGCTGGGATGGCCTCGAGCCAGGTTGAGTCCGGGTGGCACATAATGGCTGCTTTCAACTGTCGGTGGAAACGCTCGATCATTCCGTTGGCGCAGGGGTGGTAACTGGTGGTCCTCAAGCGTTCAAAGCCGATGGTGAGCCCGAGGAGCCTGAAAAGGTGCGACTCAAACTGGCGTCCTTGGTCGGTGGTTACGCGGCGTGGGGCACCGAAACGAGCAATCCAGCCGGTGAAGAAGGCCGAGGCGACGGCTTCCGCGGGGATTCCCTCGAGGGGCCATGCTTCTGGCCATCGAGTGTACCGGTCGATGGCGGTGAGGCAGTAGTGATAGGGTCCAGCCACGGGAAATGGTCCTATGATGCCGAGGTGGACGTGCTCAAACCGACCAGAGAACTGAGAGAATGTTCGGAGTGCTGACGTGACGTGCCTCGTGACTTTAGCGCGTTGGCATTGAATTCAGGAGCGCGCCCAGGTGCGACAATCCCGCTGCATGGAGGGCCAGACATAGTGGTCAGCCATGAGGCGTGTAGAGTTGCGTATGCCGGTATGGCTGAGGTTGTGGTGCTGGTTGAAAAGACCACGGCGATGGAACAGGAGCACATAGGGCCTGCTTCATCCTGTCGACATGTCGCAGCCGATTGTGGTTGTCGACCCTGGAATGGGGACACCCAGCAAAAGCATCACGGAAGGGAGCCTGGTAGTCACCCGCGTGCGGCGTGAAAGGCCTGTAAAAGTTCAGTATGCCGAGGAAACGGGGAAGGTCTTTAGCGGTGGTGGGCTGATGATAATTTAGCAGGTCCGACATGCGTAAGGGCAAGGGCCGAGTTCCCTCAGATGAAACTTAGTGGCCAAGAAGCGGACGACGGAAGCGCCTAGCGTGTTTTTTTGGATATTGACGAGTAGACCGCGGTCATCGAGGCTTTGGAACAGCCGAAGAAGGTGCCGGTGGTGCTCTTCGGCGTCGCGAGAAAATACCAGTATGTCGTCAAGCTAAAAGAAGCAGAAGCCGAGGCCGCGGACGACTTCGTCGATGAAGCGCTGAATAGTTTGTCCAGCGTTCCTCAGGCCGAAGCTCATGAAGGGAAACTCGAACAAGCCAAAGGTAGTGATGATTGCCGTTTTCGGGACGTCATCCGGATTGACGGGTATCTATGTGTAGGCCTTCCCCAAGTCTAGCACGGAGAAGACATGGCAGCGATGAATGCGATGGGCGAAGTTCTGTATGTGGTGGACGGGGTACCCTGTCCGGGAGGGTGCGCGCGTTGAGGTCACGGTGGTCCCCACAGGGCCGCCAGCATTCGGTTTTCTTTGAAACGAGGTGGAGTGGCGAGGCCCATGGACTGTCAGAGCGGTGGGCGATTCCTTGGCCGAGCATGGCCTCGAACTCTGCTTTGGGTATGCGCATGCGGTCTGGGGCAAGGCGACGGGCACGGCAGAAAACCGGGGAGCCTGGGGTGCTATCGCGGAACGATTCCTTTTTTCTATTCCAATTCTTTTCCGCGTGACGTCGAAGCTTGTGTCAGCAGTAAGAGGGAACGCGTGACGCCGGCTCCCGTTGTGCGGTAACGTCATTTTGACGTCAGGCTTTTTTACGGTTTCTTGATGGACAGCCGCTTCGACCAATCACAGAGGCTAATGGCGGTGAAAAGAATAGAAAAAGGAATGGAATCGTTCTGCGATAGCACCCCTGAAGTGGTCCGGATGTAGTGCACGGTGGTGTGCTGCACTTTGCATGTCAGTCCGCTGGGGCGCGTCAGTCCGGGCAATTCGGTAAGGATGGTGTGGTACGGCGAGTGATTGTCAGCACTGAGTACCTTGATGCTTGGCTGTTGGGCGGTCGTTCGCTGTCCTGGCGTGGAATGTCCCATTGTCACGTCGATGAGGAGGTCGTTGCGGCAGTCCGGAAGGAGGTTGTAGTTACCCAGAAAGTCTGAGCCGATGATTGGCTCGGTGATGTCGGCGAAGACAAAGTTCCAGTGAAGGTCATGGCGTGAGTTTCTGAGCTGGATGTGCAGGCGGAGCGAGCCGTACGTCTTAATTGTGGAGCGGTATGCCGCACTGAGCTCGTAAGACGTAAGCGGACGAGGACCTTGAACATGGGATCGCGGGTGGCAGCAAATGTTGGAACCGCTGTCGGCTAGGAAACGCTGCTTCCTGATTTGGTCGGTGACGAAGATGCGACGGCCTCCGGGTTGGCTGGTTGCGGCCGTCTCTACGAGCTGCTGTTGGCGTTTTCCGCATGTCCCACGGAACAGGGTGGTCGACTTTGCTGGACTTTGTCCCCGAAGCGTCTGTGGTAGTAACACGGGCCGTTGTTGTCAGATTGCCGCGATGAAGTGGTGTTACGGTCGCGCCTTTCCAAATGGCAGCGCTGTTGCATCGGAAGACGTTCACCCAGGCGTTGTTGAATGGAGGTGAGCTGTCGATCGATGTCGTCGATAAGGCGCGCAAGCTCTGTGGTGTTCAGCGGTGTGGCGACAGCCTTGATGGTGGGCGACAACTGCGGCAAGGAGGCCTCGACGACGCGATCAGCAACGCCGACGTGAAATATGTGTTCATTTTAACCGGGGGGCAAAAGCTCATGTCCCTCTGCTTCCCGAAGATGCCTGTACCGATGATCTTTTTGAGGCCACTATATTGGTGTGCACTCTCGCATGGGTGAGCTCAAGGATGAGACCACGTCAGTCTGCAATTTTAGTATTATTCAGGGTTTCCGCAATATTGTTACGGTGCGAAGATGAAGAGGATGAGTAACCGCGAAGCGCTTGCGCGTGGAGCTCCTCAGCCATATTGTTTGACTGGGTATTCACTGGCGTAAGTATCTATTAAATCTACCCCTCGCTTCCGTCACATTTGGTGGAGTTGCTGGGTACGACACGCCTCGCAACGGAACTTCGCAGCGGCCGTCGTTTGAGGGGTTTCCCTGCAACGATGGCGGAAGATACGGCATCTACATCTGCACCCGGTGTCTCTGACAATGAAGGTGAGGCGGCGACTGCAGCTGCGCCTGCGACAACAACGGTCCTGCTCGAACCCCCGCGGGATCCTGGCACGTTTAGCGGTTCCGGCGATACCGAAGAAGTGGATGTTGAGAATTGGCTAGCAGAGTACGAACGTGTGAGTGCTCGCAACCGATGGGGCCCGACTCTTATGCTGGCCAACCTGATGTTCTACCTCAGGGGAACTGCAAAAGTGTGGTATGTGAACCACGAAACTGAACTCGGGAGTTGGGCAACGTGCAAGCGGAAAATGTTGGATTTGTTTGGGAAGCCCGTTGGACGAAAGATGGCCGCGAACAAAATGCTCGCATCTCGAGCGCAAACATCCACAGAATCGTACATCTCGTACATAGAGGATGTGATATTGTGTCGCAAAGCCAATGCCGAGATGCCGGAGGCCGACAAAGTTGGGCATATTCTGAAGGGGATAGCGGACGACGCCTTCCATCTTCTAATATGCAAGAATATTGCGACAATGGAAGACATTATAAAGGAGTGCCGACGCTTTGAGCAGGCTAAGAGCCGACGCATCGACGGCGTGTTTGCCCGGCTTCCCAACACGGCTGCAACGTCGTCTTGCGAAAATCGCGCGAGAACTCAGCCACCAGATTCAGTTTCACCAGACCAAGTGACTCGAATCGTACGCCGCGAACTTGAAGCCATGGCCCCTGCTCCAGCTTACACCGGTGCACGTGACACGACACCGATCACTGCTCCCATGGTTCAAGTCATTGTCCGTCAGGAACTCGCGAGCATTGGCCTTCACTCTGTGTGCACTGTGACCAGTACACAGCAAACTTCTTGGCGTCCACCCTCGTCCTATCCCGAGCAGCGGTTTCCAGCCCGCTCTCGCGACCCTGCTGCATGGAGGACTGCCGACAACGGACCGACATGTTTTCACTGTCATCGCATCGGCCATGTAGCCCATTACTGCGATACCCGCTGGTCCTCACCACCTCAGACGTCGTCTTCCCCCTACCGCCGACAGGATAGCACCCACTTCGCACCTCCAACCCAATTTTCTTCCCCTGACGTCTACACAAGGTTCGGCAGCCGCTCTCCGTCACCGCGTGGTCATGAGTCGCGTTTGCCTCCAGGCCGTCGCCAGCACTCGCCGCAAACTCGCCGGCCGTCCTCCCCGTTTAACCCAGCTCCTGGCTATCCGGAAAACTAAACAGTGCAGTGCCCGGAGGTGACGCTGCATTGTCGACTTCGTCCGGAAATCCTCTCTTGACGCTTTTGACGAGACGAAGTTTGTTAGACGTTGACGTTGATGGTGTACCTATTTCGGCGCTTATCGACACCGGCGCACACATTTCAGTAATGAGCGCCAACCTTCGCCGCAGCCTGCATAAAGTACTCACGCCTGCCGCTTCCCGTACACTCCGAGTCTCCGATGAAGGAACTCCTGCCGTTCAAGGGATGTGCACCGTCCGTCTTAGTATTGCCGGTCATCATACATCCGTTCAGTTTGCCGTCATTGAGCAGTGTCCCCATGATCTAATCCTTGGCTTGGATTTTCTGTCAAGCCATTCTGCACTGATCGACTGTGCGACAGGTGCTCTTCAGCTTGAGTTGCCGCAGCTTGCCCATTTTCCCGCCGACCTACCTCCACGCTTACGCTCTCGCCATCCCACCCGCTTGCCACCACAAGCTGCTACGTACGTCGTCTTGTTAGCTTCGCTCGACGTGCCCGATGGTGACTACCTCGTGTCTCCTATTGTTGACGTCCTGATGTCCCGAGACGTCGCCCTTGCTCACACTATTGTGTCGGTGATTGATAACACAGTGGTCATTCCCCTTCTCAACGTCAGTTTGTTGACTCAAGTTGTTCCGCAAAACATGTCTTTGGCCACCATCTTTCCGCTCGACAATTGCAAGATTGCCGCCTTGGTCGCCCATGTTGCGTCACCTTGTCGTGATGCTAATTCCACAATGCCTCCTAACGAAATTTACAAGATTATCGCTCCCGATCTAACCCTAGCGCAAGCTGCAGATCTCCATCATCTGCTTGCGTCCTACCGTGACATTTTTTACTTGGACGACCGCCCTCTGGGCCAAACATCTGTTGTTACTCACCGAATCAACACTGGTGATGCCAGTCCTATGCGTCGGCGTCCATATCGCGTATCTCAACAGGAACGCCAAGTGATTCAGCGCGAAGTGGACAAAATGATTACTAAAGACGTTGTCGAGCCGTCCTCCAGCCCGTGGGCCTCCCCGGTCGTGCTCGTCAAAAAGAAGGATGGGGAGCCGGCGCTTTTGTGTTGATTACCGCAATTTGAACAAGGTAACTCACAAAGACGTCTACCCCTTGCCTCGCATCGATGACGCCCTCGATTGCCTCCATGGCGCCCAATACATTTCATCTATTGACCTTCGATCCGGCTATTGGCAAATTTCAGTCGACCCAATGGACCGCGAGAAAACAGCTTTCGTTACGCCCGACGGCCTCTACCAGTTCAAGGTCAAGCCGTTCGGACTTTGCAACGCCCCGGCAACTTTCGAACGCATGACGGACTCCCTGCTACGAGGATATAAGTGGTCCATCTGTTTATGTTACTTAGACGATGTCATCGTCTATTCACCTACATTTGATAACCATCTCACACGTCTCTCTGCCGTTCTGGATGTTTTTCGGAAAGCCGCTCTACAGCTGAATTCGGCAAAGTGCCGTTTTGAACGGCGCGAAATCACTATACTTGGCCACCTTGTAAGTGATGCCGGTGTTCAACCGGACCCCGACAAGGTGCGCGCGGTGCAAGAATTCCCTGTGCCATGTTCAACCAAAGACGTCTGCAGTTTCCTAGGATTATGTTCGTATTTTCGTCGCTTTGTCCGCCACTTCGCTGACATCGCCCGACCACTCACCGATCTCTTAAAAAAGGACGTTCCGTTCACGTGGGGCGCCGAGCAAGCAGACTCTTTTTCTTCCCTTATCCATCTGCTGACTGCGCCACCAATACTGGCTCATTTTGATCCTGCGTCGCATACAGAGCTTCGGACCGATGCCAGCGGCCATGGAATTGGGGCGGTTCTCGGCCAACGACAGCACGGCAAGAACTTCCGTTCGGCCAGCCGAACGGAATTTCTCCATTACTGAGCGTGAATGCCTAGATTTAGTGTCGGCCGTGACCAAATTCAGGCTCTACCTGTATGGCCGAACTTTTATTGCGATAACAATTATATGGACTCACTCGGCTGATTTTCGCCGTCGCCGTCTGTCGACGGCGTCATGTCCCGGATATGTATATGTATGTGTATATATAAAAAAGGCATAAAGAAAAAGATATCAGTAGAAAAACTTCCAAACCACCTGACCGGGGATGAACATCGATGACGAGATGGTAAGTGTTGTGGGATCGGAATCCTTCAGTTCCGGTTTCGGATGTGTCCAGCAGGTGTTGAAAAAATGGTCATAACTTTCGAATGACTTAAGAAACCTACATAATTTTTTCTCAATATTCTTGAATGAACAGGGAGATTCAAAATATGAAATCCCCCAAAAAATCTTTTTTAATGCGTTTTTGAAGGTGGGAACCTACCTTAAAGTCAGCGTTGTGTGTGTGCGTGTGTTCTACTCTGTCCGCGTTCAGCCGCGCTGTTCAAGCTTAACGGATGAGGAGTCGGCGTAGCATTCAATATATAGAAAGGGCGGCTCGGTGGTATTCGTCGGCAGATGGAAAAGTGAGCTGGAGAAAAAAAACATTCAAGGACACTTTGTACATTCCAAAGTGTGTTCGGCGAAAGCGTGTGGCCATTCCACTGACTATGCCATGCCTTTTTTCTTTTACACTCTCAGTGGGATAATAGACAAACCGAATGTGTGCGCGTTTTCTTGTTTAATTTTTTACCGCGAATCGCAGTGAGACGCGAGACTAATCTTCCTCCGTTCGCATGCTTTGGTATTTTCTCGCGCATTGGGCATCGCGCAAACGCCATCCGCGTTCCAGCGCTTAAATTGACGGAGCCTTTGTAAATTCGAAAGTGTATTCCGTGGACGCATGTGCCCATTGAGACGGCGTCGGTCAGAGTGATTGCAAGGGCTGGGCACAGCGACGCTACGCAAGCAAAGCGCGAGCGCTGTAGAGTCCGGCGCGACCGCCGTCTGTTTGCGCACCCCAGCGGCCACCTGATTCCGCGCCAGAGCTCGGGTGGACAGACGGACGGACAGACCCACGGACGGACGGCGGACGGACAGACAGACGAACGGATAGACGAACGGACGGACGGACGGACACCGGACGGACACCGTACGGACGTGAGGATGAGACGTTAAAGGCTTTCGCCTTCAAATTACACCATCTCCCGCTAAAGGGAACCATGTGTAGATGCGAAGCAGCGGGCGCTAACGCTTACACTGGCGGCCGCGTTGACGCTGGCGCTGATCGCGGCGTTGCGCAGGAGAGAAATCTAGGGAGGCGCAATCACGCAGTGATAGACCGGTGTTTATTATTGGAACATGCCAATCGCTGCTAATGGGCAATGGGAGACAGAAGTCTCGGACTGGACACAGACACCCGCAGTCCGCTTTTAGTTAACGCACACGCTGCGAAGTTTTATCGTTCGACAACGCATAGGAGAAATCTCCCACCGGCACTACCTTGCAGGTCAAGATCCAGTGCCATATATACGGGGTGGCCAGTGAACAGGTGTGCAGCGTGAGCAGTCGGTTTTTTTCAATCAAGAAACTCGCTAGCAGACGCTGCCTGCGTCGGCGTTGAACGGTTGTGCAGCGCGAGTAGTCGGTTTTTTCAATCAAGAAACTGGCTAGCAGACGCTGCCTCCGTCGGCGTTGTGAGGCGAGAGAGGGGGAGCGTAGAAGAGGAGAGAGGGGGGAGGGTACGCGCATGTGCATTGGGGGTGTGGTTGCCGCAGGGAGGGATGCCTAGAGGAGAGAGATGGGGGAGGGGACGCGCATGTGCAGTGATGGTGTGGACGCCGCGGGGAGGGATGCCTAGAAGAGAGAGGGGGAAGCGTGGGAGATAGAGGGGCAGGGGGACGCGCATGCGCAATAGGGGTGTAAACGCCGCTGGAGGGATGCCTAGAGGAGAGGGGGGGAGCGTAGGACAGGGAGGGGGGAGGGTACGCGCATGCGCATTGGGTGTGTAAACGCCGCGGGTGGGAGGGATGCCTAAAGGAGAGGGTTTGCGCATGCGCAGTAAGGGTGTTCAGGACGCACACCACCACCGCCGCACGGACGCCGGACGGACATTGGATGGACGGACGCCGGACGGACGTGAGCAAGAGACATTAAAGGCTTTTGCCTTAAAATAGCCAGGCCTGCGCGGAACACGCAGCACAGTCACAGCGAAAGCTGGAAGAGTGGCCTTTCTGCAGCATTTTTTAAACACTCTTGGAGCAACTACTACAAGCGCACTTGCATGGCACCCACTACGCGATAAATGAACAAAACTTTTGTGTATTGGAGAACCGTCCACTATGCCATTATTCGTCATTCTTCGGTAAAGCGCGGTACCCGCTAAACACTTGTAACACATTATGTGCACTTTGTTGATGCTGTGGCTAAAGACGATAAAGAATTACGCCAGTGGCTTTTGTAATGGGTCGGAGCGTTTAACAACCCACTCGTTACGCAGTTCGAACTGTGTAACGCCTGGTTGTTACTTTATTGTTCTAAAACGTTTACAACACATGTTAACTCTTGGAGCGCGCCCACGGATTTCGATTCGAAGGAAGGGTCATGGAGCGCCGGCGGCGGCGCCGCGGGGAGCAACGCTGGCGGCACAGCAATTATAAAAGTCACAGTTTCGCCACTCGGGCGAAGTAATGAATGCGATAGCAAGAAATTAGTTTGTCACACGAAAAACGAATAGCAGCTCGATACTTGCAACGCGCCGCAGCAGCACAAAGAAGGACTCTCGAAAAGGACGCATAGGTATACACAGGACAAACGTGAAATAACAACTGTCGCAGTTGTTAAGTGTTTGTATTTGAGCAACGCGCTCTGAGTGTCCACAATGGAGAAGCCGACGCTGTTGTTGTTGTTGCCTCTGACATGGCTCATACCCACTCAGGGAAATTGGCCAAGGATTCATTATATGATTATGTGACTTTTCGACGCTGTTCGATACTTCTTTTTCTTTTAATTAGGAGTGAAGCTCCTTAGGCCGGCACCCCGCCGTCGCCGTAGCCGTTGAAGCTCCCTGGCAGGGTGCCAGCTGTGAAGTATCCTTCTGACGCGGGAGGATAAATGAGCTTTATGAGCGCTGGAACGCGAATGGCGTCTGCACGATGCGCAATGCGGGAGAATACGAACGCATCCGAAACGGACGCAGATTGGTCTCCCTCTCTTTCTTTCTTTGACATTGCCATCTCCCCTCAAACCGGCGAACGCGCGAAACCATCGCTTCACCCTGTCGTCCACTCAGTGGTTGGTCCGTTGCCTGGACAACGAAACGCCGCGTGCGCCCCATTTCTAAGGGAGCTTCGCTCATCGGTTGTATTCGTACACGGAACAACTGCTAGTTTTAAACTGTGGCATGTGCACGGAATGATCCCCTCTGCGACCCCTGCCCCGCGGTGGCGTCTGACGCCAAGTGTGCCCGGTGTTCTTTTTTTTTCCTTCTACATCATGAGTGGTACAGAAGGGAGCCACTTTTTCGTGCGCATCTCAAGAGCATGTTTCAATAGACCTCTCCCTGTTTGCAAACAGCGTGACGTCACTGCGAGCACCCCCGCCCCCTATCTTCTCCCTCGGAGCAGGTGCTGGTTGGCAAGAAAGTCCCGCCGGCGGGATCTTTCTGCATAGCAGCGCGGCGTGTGTCTGCATTCCTTCGACGGAAGTTTCTGCGAATTGGTATTTTCTAAAGTCACAGCTTGTGGCGATTTGCTCGTCGTAGATGGCAGCCATAAAAAAATCTTATCCTCTTCGAAAGCGAAGGTTACGGTGACTGGCGCTTTGTAAAATATTTGCATGACATGGATGTGTACGTACTCAATTAACGTCGCGACATGTTCACTGCATTTTGAAACGAGGTGCAACATTGACGGCAGCATGGTTTTGAGCTGCTGTCCGCCAGGTCACGGATGAGATTCTCACTGCACAAAATTCTGATCGGAGCTGAATGAAAAAAAAAACCAACAAAAAAAAAGAGATGCAAACACTTTTTGCCGTGCGTTAGGCTGAGGTTAAAAAATCCTCGTGAAAATTAAAGCGAAACTCTCTCCTACGCCGTTCCTCATAACCCACTAAAAATTTATGCGATTTTAAACCTGACAACTTAATTATATACATAATCTCTTGCGCAGTTACCTCGCTGCATGTGATGCCTACAACGTGTTTCCATACTTTGCTCCTTTAGACCCGGTACACAAACTTGTAATGCGCATTGTCACTTCATAAAGATCCAGCCGTAAAGGTACCAAGTATATGAGAAACCAGCATCTTCACTGTTCTCATTAGGACGTATGAGGTCTCCAATAATACGAGTTATACCTTTACTGGGTTTGCGTATTCACCATGGCGAAGCGTATATGCAGCTTCGGCAGTGCTAAAACATGCCAATAGCTCATGTGTAGTCGTACCTTTCAGTCCGGAGATCATGCACTTTTTTTTTTCTGCACGCAGCGCAAACGCTGAGATGTACGCACTCGCAGATGATCACGTGAAATGCATTTTTACCTTGACTAAAATGTGGAATCGTGATGGTCCGTCGACAACCGGTTACTGAGACCGGCCCACGAGTGCAATGCTTTCACAAACAAAATGCATCGTTATTCATACAGCACACACCACACACAATATTCTCAGTTTCACCGTCCGTAAAGGTGAACCAATATTGTCGATGCCTTTCAACGCACACTACACGCCGCATAAACGCTGCACATTTTCGAAGACGATGCCGCTGTTCCTCGCACAGGCCGCCACGTGTGTTAACTCCTTGATGATAAACAGCCAGCCAGCGTCACTCTCGCTTGCACTCTCCTAGAATCCAATTTACTACGCTTAATGACCAGCGGTTTTCCGTCATGCAGTTTACCACACATCTAGATGTTCTCCGACACATACCACAGCTAACCTTGCCACAATAAGATGAAGTTTAAGCTTAAAACAAAAAGAAAAGCGTGCCCCAAGCACCGCGCGACTGCACCACACTGAGCCATCAGCGGGGGTGTTTTGCCAACCACCGCCTTGCACGTGCGCGGTGACGTCACGCTGTGACGTACCCCGGTAGAGGTCTATTTGAAAGAAACTTTAAAAGCGTTGCGTGGTAGAAAGCACGCTCAAGCTGTTCCGAGATCTGCGTACCGCGAGTGTCAAATGGTGCATATGAATAGCTCGCCGTTATATCGCTGGCACGAGCATTGCGTGTGGCTGTGTTGGCTAGCGCAGCAGGCTGCGGAGCCGAGGGGCCGCTGGTTCTAATCCCGGGTCAGGTGGTTTGGAATTTTTTTCTGTTGATTTATTTTTTCTTTGTGCCTTTTTTATATAGACACATACATATACATATCCGGGACATGACGGCGTCGACAGACGGCGACGGCAAAAATCAGCCGAGAGTGTTCATATAATTGCTATCGCAATAAAAGTCCCCTGGAAGAAGCCTCAAGCCCAGCAGACAAAGTTGTCGAGAAGAAGGTGGAGGAACCGCCGGCGAAGATGCCGGCTGGCAGACGCACCAGCCTCAGAGCAAGACCTGGTAGCACTATGGACAAGAAAGCGGTGGACAATCTCTTCTCAGTTGGCATCGACAGCGGTCCGCCGGGTGGTCCCGGAGGCGTCTAGCGGTGGGCTAGACGTGCTAGGTAAGCGCCATGCTCCGGGCCTGTCTCACCCGCAATGCTAAAATTACTCCTGAAGCATTTCTCAGATTTGCTACTCTGAATGTTAGAGGCTTTACTTCCAGGAAGAAACAAAGCCAAGTGTATCGGTTGTTGTTGGAGGAAAATCTGGTTTATTGGCAGTGCAGGAGACGAAAGTAGAGGGTGAGAAGGAGACTGAGAGCATGATGCGGAAGTTCACGGGGCGGTATTTTGTCATTGTGAACCATGCAGTAGGTAGATCGGGGGGGATGCGTTCTCTTTGTTAGAAAACTGTCTGGTTTGGTTGTACAGAATGTGCTGGCATGTCCGTCAGGCCGATTTGTAATGTGCGACATTGCTTATTGTAACAGTGAATGGCGCTTTCTTCGTGTCTATGCCCCAACTGCGTTGCAGGAGTGCATCAATGTTTTTCACAATTTTCGACAGTACATGTGCAATGAAAAGAAGGTCATATTGCTAGGGGATTGTAATTGTGTATTGAAAGAAAGAGACAGATCAAGCAGGCACAATTTTAAACATAAAAGCAGTGATGTTCTGGCGCAAATTATTGTGGGTTATTAGTTGGTGGATGTTGCAGAGTGTCTGGAAAGTTCCCGGGCAGTTAAGTATACCCACTTTCAAGGTGCAAGCAATGCTCGATTAGACCGACTATACATATTAGTAGAGTCAATAACGCAGTGCAGCTGTAACGTTGTGCCGGTTGCCTTTTCTGATCATTGCCTAGTAAAGTGCCAGACAGGGTTCAAAAAAAAGAAAGCAGTAGCTTTTCGCGGGAACCATGGAAAATGAACTGCAATATTTTACGTGCCTAGTCCTTCAACGTAGCCGTGATGAATGAAATTAAGCAAATTGAGGAAGCTCATTGGGAGAAAACAGGAAAGGAGCGGAAACTTTTAAAGAAACGCATCAAAATGATAGCGATTGAGAGATCCAGTGTCCTGGCCTTTGAATCGAAAAAGAGACAGTTAAAATTGATGCTAGAGAAGCTGACAGCACTGGAATGTGAGAGATATGGGGTGTATGCCTAGGATTTGCGCAATATTAAAACGAAACTAGAAATCTATGACGATGAACGCTATCGAGGAGCACTAGTGCGAGCTAGAACGATGCAAACGACCTTAGATGAGCACCCAACGAAAGATGCGCTTGGACTCGAGAAAAGTCACGCCAGGCGGAACCATATAGAAATTATCGAATACAATGGCGTAGAGACGGCTGACAATGACAGCATAGGACAGGCGTTTTTTTAAACACTACGAGGCACTATTCGCTACTAGACCAGTTGACATGGAGGTATGTAAAGAGGCGTTCCTTAGAAGAATGCCGCGGTTGTCCGATGACACGAAGGCAGCGTTATCAAAAATTCAAAAATCAAAAATATTTTATTCCGGTGTACAGCGAACACTGTATACCGAGGAAATTGGGAGCTAAAGGTGTGTCAATACCACCTGACGAGGGCCCAACTTCCCTTCGGTAGTTCAGGCACATGTTGCAACATGAAATTCACAAAAGTGTTAGACAGTGATGATACAATATTATACAATGTTATACAATGTGTCAGTTATACAATGTATGCGGTCACTACATCGAATGAAAACATCTGTTATGTTAAACGCAACAGTAAGAAATACAAAACGAAGTACATCACAAGCAGTCATATGTACATAACAGTAGTTTTATGAATAGCTGGTAAATATTTATTAGATATAAAAGATCATGACAAAACTACTTAAAGAAGACAAGACAAGATTTCAGAACCTTTTTTTGCATTTCTGCTATTATCAAACTGTTTAGGATATTTGAAGGTATGTTAAAGATTGAATATTCCCTTATTAGAAAATCAATTTGTAGATGAACATTCAAGGTACGAGGTATGACAACTGAAAGTTTCTAAAGGTCATAATTTGTTCGTGTGGTAACGTAGTCATATTGTTTGTGTCGAAAATCGTAAGATGTGTTAACATGCAGATATCGTTGTTCGAAACTGTTTCTGTCATTTCTGACAAGTTGGTGTATATGAATTGATAATTTCTTCATATATATTTGTGAAATGTTCAGCAGACTGTGTTTTTGAAATGTACTTTTCGTGCTTTCACGAATTGAGAGACTTTCGATAGCGCGTACAGCTCTTTTTTGGAGTACTGCAAGCTTCATTACGTTAGTATGCGTGGTCGTTCCCCTTATAAGTATGCAGTAATGAAAATGAGAATAAACAAGCGAGTAGTACAATAGCAGCTTTATTCTAACCGGTAATGCATAACGTAATTTATTTATTATGCCTATAGAGCGAGCAACTTTAGTGGATAAGTAGTTGATGTGTTCCGACCACGACATGTTCTGGTGAAATACAACCCCAAGAAATTTGATTTTTGATTCACGTGCAATTTCGTTTCCTCGATACTTCAAACAAAACTCATTGTTGATAGTTTTATTCTTTGGTCTAAACAGCACATACTTTGTTTTTGTAATGTTCAATTTCAACAGATTTGTTTGTAGCCACATTGACAGTTCAGATAGCCATGCGTTTGCTGTATATTGCAATTCTTGGCAATCCTGTCCAGCGAAAAATACATTCGTGTCGTCAGCATAAATCACAATGTCCTTAGTGCCTTGTACGTTAACTATGTCGTTGATATAGAGTAAGAATAGGACGGGGCCAAGAATAGACCCTTGTGGTACGCCTGTTGAGGTATGTCCTGCGTTCGACTTAATATTATTAACATACCTGAATTGTTGGCGATTATTTAGGTATCTACTGAGTAAGTCGAACGCAACTCCTCTTATACCGTAATAATTCAATTCTCTTTTTAGTGTGTCATGGGCTACAGAATCAAACGCCTTGCGCAGGTCCAAAAATATACCTACAGTTATTAATTTATGCTCAAAGTGGTCTAGCATTTTTTCCTTTATATCCATTAGGGCGGATTCCGAATTTTTTGTTTTTTTCTAAATCCAAAGTGTTGATCGACCAAAATTTTATTATCTGAAATGTAACTCTATAAACGATTGTTAATTACGTATTCAGCAACTTTTGAAAAAACTGACAGCACAGAGATGGCCCTATAGTTATTTAGGTCATCTCTGTTACCACCCTTGTAAATCACACTGACTCGGGCCAGTTTCATGTCATCAGGAAAAGATCCAGAGTTCAGTATAACGTTACATATATGTGCCAGGGGACCGGCGATAATATCGGCGATTACTTTAACGGGCTTTGTCATTATGCTGTCTGCACCAGGGGCACACTTGGGCTTCAGAGAATGTATGACATGAAATATTTCTTCTTCACTGCACGGAGATAAAAATATAGATTTGGAATACGTTCCCGTCATGAAACTCACAGGATCTATGGAATAGTCATGTGGTTCATTCGCTGTGCCTGCAGTTAAAAAATGCAGGCACAGCGAATATAACTGCCTATTTCACAAATGGAAGTAGAAAAGGCCATAGATTAGCTCAATCTTCGTAAGTCACCGGGTCCTGACGGCCTCAGTGCTGTGTTTTACAACACATTTAAATGTGAATTATCCGGACTGTTAAAAGATGTTTTTAACGAGTCATATAAACTAGACGGTCTGCCACGGTCCTTTAGTGAGGCATATACTATTTTCATACCAAAGACCGAAGAGAGAAAAAAAGTTAAAACTAGAGTCGTCATATCGGCCTGTATCATTAACTAACTGCGATTACAAAATCTTGATGAAAGTACTAGCGCGGCGACTCCAGGCTGTCATCAAAGAATTGGTTGGGCTTCACCAAACATGCGGCATTATGGGACGTTCGATTTTGACTAATAAACAGAAATTGAGATGTGTTCGCGAGTGTTGTGACGCCAGTCAAGGTCGTGTGGCGATTCTGCAGCTTGATCTCGAAAAGGCGTTTGTGTTTCTCATGTCCTGGTGCTTGCCACACTAGACCACGTGAATGTTGGTTCTATAATCAGAGATGTAGTAGCGTTGGCATGCCGCAACTGCACCACACGTTTAGTTGTTAACAAGTCATTAGGGGCCCCCCATTAACATTAGGCGTTCCGTCCGTCAGGGGTGCCCGCTTAGCCCCCTATTGTTCAGCATCTATATAGAATCGCTGTGCTTAGCAATAAGTGAAAACAGCAGCATTCACGGCTTTAGGTTGCAGGCATCAGAAGTTAAAATTCTGGCATACGTGGATGATGTCGCTGTTTGTTGCACAGACGAAGAAAGTGTTACAGAGGTTATCACTGTAGTAAAGAGTTTCCGCAATGCTACTGGTAGTCTAGTAAACTGGGAAAAGTGCTTGGGTTTTTGGCACGTAGAGTGGTCATCCAGGCCAGAAGTTTTTGCTAATATTAAGTGGGGGACGACACGGGTTAAGTATCTAGGTGTACCACAGAACACTCAAAGACAGTGATAACTATTGGCAAGAGCAGGCAAGAGAAATTCAGTTGAAGGCGAATAGGTCGCAGGGTAGTCATATATCAATGTTCTCGAGAACTACGGTTGGCAATTTATTCTTCGTCTCGAAACTGTGGTACGTGAGGCAGGTATTGCATTGTTCACGGGCTAATATACAGAAATTTCATGGTGTCTTTGCAGATTTCGTGTGGGCCTCGAGTTGCGAACAATGCAGTCAACCAATCTGTTTAGGCGAGTAAAGAACGGAGGTTTGGGACTACCACACCTTTTCATGAAGCAAATCATAAACAGGTTCTTCTTTTTCCGTAATTTGAGCGATCCTTTCTTGCGTATGGCGTGCCAACTGAGGCTGATGAGGACTTTACCTGAATATGTAGTTGGTACAGACCACATGAATGGCGCTGTCTGTGGGTATCTCAGGGAGGTGATCTTAAGTATCCGCTTTTTAAATGCGAAGCATTTCTTAGCGAACTTCGGCGACTTTGAGCGTATCTATCTATCTATCTATCTATCTAGCCGCCTACGACTTTGTGCTCTCCTGGCCGTATCGTTAATGGGACTTATACCAAAATTGGTATGACATAACATGACTGTATGACAAACATGAATGGCTGGTCATATCATGAAAATCATGAATAACTTGTCATGAAAAGTATGATTTACATGCCATGGCCATAGTGCTCCTGAGGCCGTTTTCTTAACTTGATCTATCTAAAAATTGGTACGATGAGACATTTCTCCATGATCAACATAAATGACTTGTGGTAATATGAAAATCATGACCTGCATGTCATGTACAACATGATTTACATGCCACGCTCATGGCGAGCTGACGGCCGCTTCGCTAGCTTGATATACACCAAATTTGGTATTGCGTGACGTGAGTGTATGACGAACATAAATACCAAGTGGGCATATGGAAATCATGACATGTCATGTGAAGCATGACTTGCATGCCACGCTCATAGCACGCTCGCGGCCGTTCCGCTGGTTTGATATACACCAAATTTTGTATTGAGCGACGTGATCGTATGATGAGCATAAATGACAAGTGGTACTATGGAAATCATGACATGTCATGTGCAACATGACTTGCATGCTATGCTCATGACACTCTCGGGGCCGTTTCACTAGCTTGATATACACCAAATTTGGTATTGAACGACGTGACTGTATGACGAGCATTAATGACAAGTGGTAATATGGAAATCATGACATGTCATGTGCAACATGACTTGCATGCTACGCTCATGACACTCTCGGGGCCGTTTCACTAGCTTGATATACACCAAATTTGGTATTGAGTGACGTGACTGTATGAAGAGCACAAATGACAGGTGGTAATATGGAAATCAGGAAATGTCATGTGCAACATGACTTGCATGCCACGCGGATGTCATTCTCGTGGCCGTTTCGCTAGCTTGATATACGTCAAATCTTTAAGGCATACGCCTTAATTGTCTCATGCTCACGTCCGTCCGTCCGTCCGTCCCTCCCTCCAGCCGTGCCCTGGCACGGTGCCAGTTGGGCGCCGGGGCGCGCAAACGGACGCCGGTCGCGTCGGACTCTACAGTGCTCGCGCTTTGCTTACGTAGCGTGCTGTGCCCAGCGTTTCTAAATCATGCAAGGAGGGAGACGCGCGCATGACGTTCCATTCTCACCGACCCCGTCTCAGTGGGCACATGCGTTGGAGGAACGCGCCTTGGAATTGACAGTGTCCGTCAATTTAAACGCTGGAACGCGGACGGCGTCTGCACAATGCGCAAAGCGCGAGAATACGAACGCATGCCAAACGGAGGCAGATTGGTGTCGCGTCTCGCTGCGATTCGAGTTAAAAAAATTAAGCGAACATAAGTGGCAGGTGGTAACACGAAAATCTTGGCATGCATGTCATCTACAATGCCACGCTCATGGTGCGCTTGCGTCCAGTACGCTAGCTTGGTATACACCAAAATTTGTATTGCGCGACGTGACTGCACGACGAACACAAATGACAGGCCCTAAATGTAACTAATGACATGCATATCACGTACAGCATGATTTGCTCCTTGCTGGCTGCTTCGCATTACATCGATTCCCACAGTGCGTGGGATCTGCCGGTTTTTGTCTATCAGATTTTCGAATGAGTATCTGTTTTTAGTGAAACGTAAAAAGCTGTACAGAGATGTGTGTGACACAATTTTACCTGTTCCAATGTACAGGGCCATGTACAGTGGAGGCCAAGGGCACGACGTGCTAAAACGGGTTAAAATAATGCAAGTGGCTCGCGCCACAAAATCCTTCTTTTTTAGGCTTCACACAGGTACCTTGCATGTCAAGGTATTTCTAGGAGAGCGGGGTTTCTTTTTTACCTTGGGGGTCAGACTGTCTCATTTGTAATAAGCCGGAAACCATTGACCACGTTTTCTTACATTTCTGGGAGGGAGTGTATTTTTGGGATGTACTTCAGAGGACAATCAAGCAGGAATTCCCGTTGGATCCATATGGTATCAGATTTCTCCCAATAGATAATGAGGATGGTTTGTCGTTTGACAATGTTAACAGGCCTCCACTGTTTGTGGCGGGCCCGTATGGCAGGATTTCGCTGCCATCCAGATGCAAGACTCGCAAGAATGTACTTCCGCGACTGCATATCGAAGTTTGTTGAACTTCAGAAAGCGCAGGAGTCTGTACCTGAGTGGTTGTCAAGGGCTGAACCCTTGACAGCGCTCAGGGAATTTTAATATTGGTGTCTGTCCAGTAGGACTGACACTGTTTGTTGTTATTACCATTATGTCATTGTTGATGTAGATAATGTCTGGGAACAGGCAATAAAGCAAAAAAAACGGCGTAGCTCAGTGGTAGAGTACTGCGCTGCACCGCATAGGGCCCGGGTTCGATCGCCATTCTGTCCTAGGTATTTTTTATTTATTTTTTTTCTTATTTCGAGCGATAGTGGTTACGGACACCGGCAGCTGCGGCGGCGGACAACTGCGGCGCGAGAACGGCCCTTGTTGTGATCTCATAACAGATTTCGCTGTAAAAAGCCAGGCTTCACCATCAGAACGAAACGAAGAGGAGGCAGTGAGCCGAGGAGACGGAGGAAGAACGAGCCGCATGCCTCGAGAAGCGTAACCGTACAGAGAACCAAGCTAAACGTCAGACACATAAGAGAGATTTAGAATACCGTACGCAAAGCTTGCGCGCGTTGCGGGCGTAGCGTTAGCGTTCGCCACTTAACGGGAGCCCGCAAGAGGTGAGCGTGCGACGCATACGCAATGCCAACGCACAACTTTGTGTTGTGCTGTTCTAAAACGCTCTGTTTTGTGGGGCGTCTGCAGTAGCTCTGCGGACGCAACCTGCCAGTCATTTCCTATGGCAGGGTGCGTCTGCAAAGGTGTTGCGGACGCAAAAAATCTGTCGAATAAGATTAACCGTACCTCTCGCTACGCACCCCCAGGCATAACTGAGTTTTTTGTCATAAGTTTTTTGGTAAGGGAGGGGTGGGCGAAGAGCACACTGAGGCAAGCACAACCCGGAGGTGTAAAGTCGTATGACTAACTGCCCTGTGTGATGCACGTAACCAAACGTAAATTGTGATCAATGCTGCGAAAATTTTAATGCGTTCATTCCATAAGTAAGCGTCCAGAATGAAATTTCGGCGTTAATTGATGCTGCCCAATATTCGAGGCCCTGTGCGGAGGGTGGGGAACAGCAGCATCCCCGCTCCCCCCTCCCCCTCTTACATCCGCCGACAGGCCTAAGGTCACCGACAGGCTAACAGCTACTGCCAGGCTTAGTGCCACAAAAAGCCTGTCAAGTTAACTTAGAGTTGTCATATTTGTGAAACGTCGGCTCCTGTAACGTCAACAATGAAGATCGTGTTTGATAGTGCATTACGTGTTGATGAATTTGAAATGACGCAATGGGCACCATATTCCTTAGAAATTTGTGCGTAATAAATGTTTTATTGCTTACTCGCAATGCACTTAGCCCGTAGGCAAAAGATTCGTGAAATTTGTGCCACGACAGCATATAAGGTCTCTCCTATTCGAAACATCGCAATTCTACTTCCGCCTTGGTCCTTATCCTTTGTTCCTTTGTTGTTCTTCTCGTCGTAGTCCTTCATGGCGTTCTCGTTCTAGTCGTTCTCGTTCCCGTCGTTCTCGCTCTTCGCGTTGTCGTCGCTGCTCTGCTTCCCTCCTTCTCTGCGCTTCTGCTAGCTGCCTCCGATATTGCTCTGCTTGCTGACGCGACAAAGCATTACTGCTGCCTGTTGCAGCTCCTGGTCTCTTGCCACAGCCGCCTGGAAAGCCCAATCCTCTTGGCCAAGGAATAGGAGCAGCAAGCGCACATGATGGGTTTTGTTTCTGAGATATAAAGAAAACATATACAGTGAAAACAATGGCAGTAACGAAAATAAAGCCGTTCCCCATAATATGCCTTTACGCTCGCTCACCCGATCCTGTTTCTTCTGCAACTTACTTATATAGACAATGAGTAAAGTTGTCATCACATCGATCTTTCGATGACCTGAATCATAGTGCTCCAAAGCCGTTGTTGGGAACCAACGTTGCGCGGCGATTCTATAGAAGGTGCGCAGCAAATACTGTCTATAAACAATGACTCTTTCTGGGACTGCGTATATATATATGTATATCTGAAAGAAGGTGACAGTGAAGAACATAACATTTATTCTGAGATTTCGGCCGGGGGACCGGCCTTTGTCAAAGATAAAGGCCGGTCCCTGGCTGAAAGCTCAGAATAAATGTTATGTTTTTCACTGTGACTCTCCTTCAGATATACATATATATACGCAGTCCCAGAAAGAGTCATTGTTTATATGGTTTAACCAGTTAGCCAGGAATATTCAGTGAAACCTTTTATATATACAGACACACACACGCACGCACGCACGCACACACACACACACACACACACACACACACACACACACACACATATATATATATATATATGTATATATATATATTTATATATATATATATACAGGGTGTTTCAAGAAATGTGTACACTATTTTTAAAAAATGAGCAAAATGCTGTATTTGCTCGCTGTCTTCACAATTGCTTTTTCTGTAGCGGCAGGCATCTTAAGATAGTTGAAGATATGATTTGGGACAGCAATTAAGAAAGTTAAATTAATGAACTTTTTAATTAGCGGAGTTAGGAGGTTAAGTCCAATGGGAGAATTAAAGTCATTTATGTGAAGAACCCATTTCAGCTTTGAGATTCCGAAAAAGCGGCCCCTATTAATTATTGTGGCGTAATGAAATTCAGGCAAATTCAATGGCGAAACCGACACCCAAGCACCGATGAGCGCAACAAGCAGACGACTAGAATGATGTCACTGTTCAAGACAACGGTTACAGAGGTGCACTTCTTCCCCGTTCGTTAACGTGTATGCGTCATGTGTGCTACTACTGCAAGCGCAGCCTACACACTCACACCAAGAAGTCGGTTGATGGTTGATATAATGACGTTCACTCATTGTGGACGTCTCAGACGAATACGGCAGTTGCGCTCTTCCGCGTTTTGGTTTCGGTTTGGCCACTGAATTAGGGAGAATTTCATTACTTCGCAATTATCCCTAGAGGCCGCTTTTACGAAATTTCAAAGCTAAAATGGGTTCTTCGCATGAAGGACTTCAATTCTCCCTTTTGACTTAACCACCTATCTCCACTAATTAAAAAGTTAATTAATTTAACTTTCTTAATAACTGTCCCAAATCATGTCTTCAACCATCTTAAGATGCCGGCGGCTACAGAAAAAGCAATTGTGAAGATAGCGAGCAAATACCGCGTTTTGCTGATTTTTAAAAATAGTGGACACATTTCTTGAAACACCCTGTATATATATATATATATGTGTGTTTGTGTGTGTGTGTGTGTGTGTAGTGGATCACTTGCAAGGTCAACTGAAAATATAAAGTGGGAGGTGTTGTATCTTAGGTAAGCGCGAAGAATAAGGCACTTCATGGCAAGAACAAGAACGAAAATGTTTATTGACGAGGCTGCTGTCTTGGTTTTAATACCCTGGCCCGAAGCCGGAGCATGCGCCGTGGCGAAGGGTGGAGGCACGTGTTATCGGCATGTTCTTCGGTGCGTGAACCTGATAATTCACGGTATATCACTTCCTCCCCTCTGAGCTAGAACCTATCCGGCGGCTTGCGGGCACGGGTGGAACGTCGGAGTAGGATTGGTTCTGCCGTGGACCTTGGGCTTGCTGGCTCGATGCCAGCTCCAGACGGTTCCTCACCAGGCGTGGCCAGACCGGCCTGAACGGGCTTCGCTGCTAGTTGACTGGATGCCGCTGGATGAGAGTGGTATCTCCGGAGAGGAGTGCTCCATGGCAATTGGCGTTTCGCAGGGTTCTTTCTTGAGGGGCGTCGACGAGTCGCGTGGTCGTACTTGATCGACGTGCCTACGCTGCACCCCCCTTGGCGTGTTGACGGTTAACAATCGCTTGTCTTCCACTGTTGTTACGGTTCCGGGTAGCCACCTCTGACCTAGCTGACTGTACTGTCGACTCCAAACCTGCGTTCCTGGCGCAAACTCTTTCTTTTCGGAGCTCCAAACTCCGTTGGCGGTAGCGTCCCTCTTCGCCCCGTCTTCCTCTCCAAAGCAGGCGCTCAGGCGGGTCCGTGGTTGGAATCCCAAAAGCCTTTCTGCAGGCGACTGCTCCTCTCGGGTCGGCGTGGTCCTGTAACGCAACAAAAATTTGGCAAGTCGACTTTGCAGCGTTCCCACCTGATTTTTCTTCAGACCCTCCTTGATGGTGCGTACTGCCCGTTCAGCCAAACCATTGGATTGCGGGTAGTATGGGGCCGTCGTTACGTGGCGCACACCATTTTCCCGGAAGAACCGTGCTGTCTCTGCACTGGTGAATTGCGGACCATTATCCGACACGACAGTCCTCGGTAGGCCAAATCGAGCGAAAATGCCCCTAAGTATGTCTACCGTAGTCGCCGCCGTTGCCGTCTTCAAGGGCACTGCCTCGATCCACTTAGTCTCGGCGTCGAAGAGAACGAAGATCATATGCCCTTCCACGGGACCAGCAAAATCCATGTGTAGGCGGTACCATCGTCTGTTGGTCTTTGGCCAGTTTGCCGGAACCTGCGCTGGGGGCATAGGCAAACACTGCACGCATTGGGGACACCGTTTTGCAAGCAACTCAATATCACCGTCTAGCCCCGGGTACCAGAAAATTGAGCGCGCTAGGTTCTTCATTGCCGTCATGCCCGGGTGCGTATCGTGCAACTCTTTTAAAACAAATTCCCGAGCAGATTTAGGCAGAATCCACGCGGTGGCCCCAGTAGAGTATCCCGTTACTCACAGCCAATTCCTGCCTCCGAGCAAAATACGGTTGGTACTGCTGTTCCTCTGCACCCAGACGCCTTGGCCAGCCTTGCAAGATCCAAGTTTTCACTTGCTGAAGTACGTCATCTTTCCTGGTGTGGTCTGGAATATTCTGCGCAGACAAAACAAAATCATCCAGAGCCTGCGCATGCAGGACATATTCGGCTAGTTCCTTTTCGCAGCCATCATCGCGAACCGGTAATGGCAAACAGCTTAGGGCGTCGGCATTTGCATTTACCTCTCCTTTCCGGTATTCCAAGTCGTATTGATCAGCTGCTAAGAGCAGCGCCCAACGTTGAATGCGCGCCGCTGCCATTTGCGGAAC